>JASKGN010023898.1:0-22487 GCA_030556245.1 Falagria sp. GC000072 | reverse complement strand
ATATTTAGCTTTCTTTATTTAAATTATATAAATGATATCTCACTGTTGTCGTGTTTTATAAGTAAAAATTTGTATAATAAACATTTTAATAATGTTTGTTGCATATTTAACCTGTCATTATCTTTAAATATTTTGTAGGAAAACATTATTAAAATGTTTATTATACAAATTTTTACTTATAAAACACGACAACAGTGAGATATCATTTATATAATTTAAATAAAGAAAGCTAAATATTATTATTTTTCTACTTAATTATTTGCCATAAACTAGTCTTTCTTCTTCTAAACCATTTGTTCCAACTAAAAACACAAATTTTCTACTCGACCAAATTATATATTAATATTATTATATATTAATATATACATTTAAAAAATTAGTATATTAATATTATTATATATTAATATATACATATAAAAAATTAGTATATTAATAGAATATATAAATGACAATGTTCGCAAATCGAAATGAATATAAAAAAAAAGTACATACCATTAGACAACAACTTAAAACATACATAAAATAAATAATTGAGTTAGCTGAAAAAAAATTTATTTAGCTTGTTTTTCATTAGTAAACATAAACCATTAAAAATAAATAAATGTTGTATTAAATATATTTTAGAAAATAAATGAAATATTACAAACACCCCAATTTCATACAGTAGAATATTAAACGATTAATATTATACGACAATAAACGCCCATTGTAAATAAAACTATGTGGTTTTCTAGTACAAAAAGTAACTTAAAAATAACAATTTGCATTTGAAATTAATATAATGGTAATACATACTAAAAACAATTCAATACATTGATTAAATAATATATACATAAAATGCAATACAAGAAAAATAAAGTTTACTTACTTGGGACTCCTTGGACTATTAGCTTGTTCCAGAGTAATATATTGTCTGACTAATCTGGAAATTTCATGTGCTTGCTCAGTTTGCAACCGTGTGACTCTCTGTTGCAATAAATTGCCACATTTCATGTCAAGGAAGAGTGCGCCGTCTTCAGATCGCACCTTCCTGGTCGAAATAACTTCGGCAAACGGCCAATGGTGAATAGTTTCATGTGTAGTCATATCCAGGAAATGAACCCCAGTTCGGTTTAAAGCCAAAATGTGTTCTTGCCAGTTATCAATATCGCCTCCAAGCACACGCTTAACAGCAAAGAACGAACTGCCAAAAAGTTGCCAATTGCTCAACACTTGAAGTACTCTATGCTTCGCTCTCGAAACTGGAAGACCAGCAGCTTGTCCCCAGCTGGTTTGCACAAGCGCAAGCCATTGTGGTGGCCTGGGTTCTCTTAATCCCAATACTGGCTTTGGCAATAGGAATTTGACTTCTTTTAAAGTTGGCGAATGATTCAAATCAGCAGCGCGATGTAACAACGCTGCAATCAAAGCCATATCTCTGATAATACTCGGTGGCAAATTAGGATTTGCCAAACGAAGCAGAAGACCTTCGAGATAATCTGGTGCAACTTGATTAAACAGTACTTCTGTGTATAAAGGACTAGCATCGTGCTTCAGACTATGATACCACACTGATCTGCAGAAAATCAAATAGAACGGTTGTGCGGCTTTATGAAGTTCAGTTGTCACATCTAAGATGTATTCATCAGCAACTAAAGGCATTGTAAATGCATCGCCTTGCACGATACAATAAAGGCTGAACTCTTGTTGCTCAGCTTCGCTTGTGACACCAATCAAACCACACAACTCGTTGATGACATCAGCAACAACGGTACTGCATCTGGTATTGACTACTCGCTCAGCACCACCTGGCAGTCTGTAAATTTGCCGGCGTGCACTGCGGCCAGCACTGACGGCAGTAACTTCTTCAACAGAAGGCACATTTTTTCTGCCACCACAACGTTGCGTTTTGCGAAGATTTGCTAAGCATACTGCGGCTGTACCATGGCATATTCTTCGACGATCATTTGCAGCGCTACTGAGATGTTCGATTAAGAATGGACTTAATGTATCTGAACATGCAAAGTATGCAGCGATGATGGATAATAATCTCCAAGCGCGTTGACATGACTCCGGAGAATCAGACTTGTTACTTGTTGTTTGCTTCATTAATTGACAATATACTTCATCACGGAGTTGGAAGTGTTTATGACAATGCTGAAATTTAAAAGTTCGTTAATACAATATAATACGAACACATTTTAAATGTTTTTCTTGGTTTGTTTGTTATTTACTATGACTCTGAGAATTGCTCCTAACAAACGTGAGAATTATGTAAAAGTTATAAAAATGCCGTTAGGAGTAATTACGGAAGCTTACATTAATTAAAGAATTTCAAAGAATATGTTCATTATGACTTATAATTGTTTCATAAATTATTCATACCATTAAGACAGTGTACACGCATTTGACTTCAGACATTTCAGGTGTTAGTGGTAGGTCTCCACAGTATCTTAATATACACTCAAAACATTCCACTGCCAATGGACCAAGATCCATTTCTTCTAGTTTCAATAATGGTCCATCTATTGGATTCGGTTGCCATTTGACTAAATCTGTTTGTTGTCTCCATGTCCATTCCTTGCGTTTTTCTTTAGACTTCAATGAGGAGTCGATTTTCAATAACTCCAACCTGATGACAAAAACTTGATTTTAGATTTGATTTTCACTTTACATATTGTCATTTAATTAAAAATATTATTAAAATATCACAGAATGAAAATAATAACACTCTCAAGGAAGCCAACCTTCTTTGATATAAATCGAAGCATTTTTGATCGGAACTGGGAAATTTTGTTTGGAAATTGCGCACATATTCGTTGTCTAAGTAAATCATTTAAGTAGCGTTGCATTCTCGTTGATGGCGAATCAAGAACTGGAGCGATTTTCAAACCAAATGAACAATTGTTTAGTTACGAACTATATACTCATATTATTACAAAAAAGAATAGATTCACGCATAGTAGGGTATTATTAGTTTTGTTCCCAACAGCATGGGAACATAATGCTCATTATATTTTTTAGAACATGCAAATAAAGAAGTCTAAAACACTTTTACTTTTCAATATAGTTTTGGATTAATAAAATTAGAGTACAAGCATGTCTTCTCTTGTAACTATATGTAGTTTAGAATTAATGACTAAAAACAATCTCTTAATTTCTTCTTCGCGAGTTAATGTTAATAAAATTTGGGCAAGAGTTTTACATGAGCGCAAGAGTAATACAATAGAAGCAAATCATTAAATCGTAACACGTAAAGTATGAAATCTAAGTTAGAATGAAAGTTGTGAGCATCCAGTTTGAACAACATGAGGAAAAAAAGACCAAAAATGTGTTTGCGCAATATGTAGCTGTAACGCAAACTTTGTATTATTCTTAAGGAAGCTTCAAAGGAATGCAATGTTTCGTATCGTATAAATTACAATCAAATATAGAGAGAACAGTAATAAAAAGTTGAATGATATAACCATATATAACAGTAAATTGATATTGTTTGTGATAATATAATGCAGAAATGAAGAAAAATTGCATTTTTACAAACGACGATGACGGATTTGACCTTCTAATACTCTATTCCAGTTGAAATATTAGCAATATAAGAATGATACCTATAACAGATGTTGCTCTAGTAGATTACAAAGAATCTAATCATGAACAATTATTCGATAAACGACTCTCACTAAGAAAATGTAATACTACATGGAATTAAAAGAAACCGAAGTGTGAATCAGTTTATCGACAAACAGAAAAGAAATATCAATCAAACAGTAAATTCCACAATTACTCATGTTGCACATATAAAAATACCATAGATACATTAAGATCTTATAACAAGTCGGAACAAGTGTATGGGCGATGCAAACAGGATAAAGCACCGACTCTAAATACAGACATAAGACATAGAAACGACCTGACAGAAATCATGCTTTCTACTTTTCCAACAATATTGCATTCTCGGAGGATGATTGTATTACTGTGGAAACTACTGAATGATGCAGTCCACTAACTTGTGCATTATTTATGTAGCTGAACTAACATGAACCTCACAAACACAAGCTGATGAAAAAATGGAATTATAAGCAAATGCATCAAAAGAAACACAACTAATTAGCGATCGCAACGCACTGGAAACAAACAATTCTGCGTGTTTCTCTGTTATGCGTTGATGTTAGTGAGAACAAACTATTCTTGAAGTTGAAGAAGCTTCAATATGATGCAGACAGTCTATGCAACAGCAAGAGTATTCTTCTGTTATAATAAATTTTAAATTTAAGATGCAAGCAGTATACTTACTCGGCAGTTTGTCGGAAATTTTGCATGGCAAACTGCATTAATGAGTATTTCCCAGAAGGAGGTGGTGGACTTGATGGTGACTGAGTGCCATTGGCCCGACTTGGCATACGGGAAGACTCCTGTTGTGGTGTAACTACAACATTTGTATCCATGCGTTCCACGTTTTTATGATTTGATTGAGGAATCCTTGTTTGAACTGGAGACTTGTTTTGTATCTGGAAAAGAATGTTGCAAATTGAGTTTCATGTTTAGTTACTTTCACTCCATTTAGGCACAACAATTTTTGTAATTGCTTAAATGTATGAATTAGGGAAACTTTTTCAAAAGAAAGTGTTTCTTGTTTTATTACCAAGTATATGTTTGTTGTTGATTAGCAACTATAGGCAGAAGAGAAAATATTATTTTAATGGAAGTTAATCCGACTGTTTTGTAATCATTTGTGAAAATTTCATAATATATTTAATAATAAGATTACCTAAAGATAATAAAAACAAAAGTTGTAAATAAAAATTTAATATGAACTTATATTTATCTATAAATAGAATTCTGGTTAACTGCATCAATAATCTTCATGCATATTAAAGGACGACAGAACAATAATTATGTTTTAGAACGACCGCGTTTGATTCCGTTTCAAAATCAAATGCAGCTTAATTATGATCGATGAATGAAATAAACGAGCGAAATCGTAACGCATGCATTGCAACACATGATCCAGAGCAAACAAACAGTTAATGGCTGAAGATGGATAAACATCCGAATGAATATTAAAAGTGCGTTGCATACTTGAACGCACTACAAAACGGAAAACACGCGAATCATTTACATTAATCTACATGTATGTAGCAAAAATGTACAGTAAATTGGTTGCATGTAGCAGTGTTCACGGAAAGCTGCTTTATTGTAATTCCGACTTAATTACTATTTATGAAAATTAATTCGAATAAAATTTTAAACTGTACGATGAATTCATTATAAAATTATATATCACTGGAAATACGAATATGTAAGTATTAGAGAGCGGAAAATGTATTAATATTTTGTTATTAATTTGAAATTTTTAAATGATTAATGTGCAAAATAGACTATTGCAAATTTCAGTTCAAAATATCTCTGGAACTACTTGAAACTATTTTAATACCTGTAGAGAGAAAATTTTATCTATTTGTGGTTGTGCATAAATTCGTTCCCACGTAATGTAGGCACTGCTCTAGGAGCATACTTACTAACACATACACACACACACACACGAGAAAACAAAACAGATTTGAATTCAGCTCAATGAAAATATATTTATATAATGAAGACAACCCCTGAACTTTTTGGTTGTTTTAAAAAGAGTTTAGAAGATTTATAACAAAAATATAAAACTTTTTGTGGTTTAGTTATGCCCAGTGATGACACACTTATCGATTACAGAAAAACAGATTTGCTCCTACAACCTGTCAAATAGATTTGAAACGACATTTTGTTTTCAAACTGGACATGCGTCTGACAATTCCAAATCAATTTAGAACCATATAAGAACAAAGTCATTGTTTCTAAAAATTAATAATAATAATTTTATGCTTCATGATTATTATTAACCAAAATTATTTACTTAAACTTTTACCGTTTTTAGCATTAATTATAAATTTTTAATAGAAAATAATCCGTTTTTAAGAAATTCAGTAAACAAAATGTGAATTAAGTGAAATCGATTCAGTTCGATAGTTAAACAAGTCCATAAAGTAAATGAATAAAAATGACTTTTGTTCCAATAGCCTGAATAGAAGTAATTTTCAATTAAACAACCTTCAATGCCAAAACGTCAATAATTAAATGCCATAATTGCATATTACTTTGATGCATTGTTAAGTGTTTTAAATGAGCATGCATGACTTTCCAAATCAAAATAATAACATAACAACAGTTGCAATCGTACAGGCTTCAGTTTTTCTTTAAAACCGTTAATAAATAATACATGTACTAAAGAACAGGTTGATTAATTTGTTTTTGCATGGGTTACGTTTTCAACTACAAATTTATCGATGATGGCACTTTTGCAATCATTGTTTACAAATAGAAATAAATTTATCTTTGCATCATCACTGGTTTCCTATATTTATTTATGATGTTTACATTAAATTTGATGCGCATTTATAATATTATTATAATTAGATTTGTTGTAAAAAAAATAAAATTACCTCAGTCGTGGTATTGTGTTCTTTAGCTACTTTATCTTTGGCTTTCTTAATCAACTCAACACATTGTGGTTTCAATGATTTAGGTTCCTCCAAGGTCTTTGTAATTTCTTTTATTTGCATCCCTTGTGTTGTTTCAACGCAAGATTTACTACTCCCGTTATCGATTTGTTTGTTTAAATGACCGTTGGTATTATTGTAATGATTATTATTAACATCGCGTTTTTCCCGTTCTTTTTCCCTCATCATTTTCTCAGCATCTTTATCTTTATTCCTTTTGTCATCACCCAAATGTTGAAGAGCCATAGCGGCACCACTTTTCTTACTATTCACACTATTATTAGTAAATTCATCACTACAACTTTTAAAGTTATCCAGTACATTATTGGGAACGCAAATTTGATTGTCGACGTTCTGTGGTTGAGTTGCAATCTCTTTGGCAATAGCACCGTTCTGCGACTTTTCGCGCTTTTCTTTCTTGAGATTCTCAAAGCGAGCTAGGATTTCCTTAACAGAAACTTTCGGTTCCGAACATTCTTCGGGGATTGTTTCCATACGTTTATCAGCCGGCTTTTTATCGTCGTATTCGATGGACGCCTCTGAACTGTCAGATTTAGTCCACGATCGAATACTAGTAAAGGAATTATTATTCTCTGTATATACTTCGCACTGTACAGCAAAAGAACTTTTTGATTTGCTATCGGAATCCGAATCGTGACTATCGTCACTTTGGCAATCCGAAGGATTTGAAGAATTTGCCAAACTATCCAAAGAAGTCGCCTTGAAGTTTTTCGTGATTGATAAATCTTTGAAACTCTTGTATGTTGTTGTCGTCATGTTGACGCATCACAAACTAACTTCGCGCTTAGCGAAAACTCATACGTGATAACCGGCGCGTGGTATGATATGAAATGAGATTGTTAGACAAGCGCGTACTAGACAAATGTCCGGCTCGGTCAAGTCGCGCGGATGTTTGTTGGATGGTTCGCGCACATTATGCCTTCTTCAAAAGAAACGTTTTGCTCAAGAAGTAAGTGGTGGAAGGCATTGCAGAATACGTACAGTGTACGAAGCTTAGCAATTTAAATGTATGTACTGTTAATGAGTGACTAGAGGAGGCGATTTTCGCGGAGTTGCTCAGATCAAGCTCTAATAGTCACACTGACCCACTACTGACCATAGACAGAAAGAAGTGGTAACAAACAGAAGCACTTCTTCAGTTTACTTGCGAATTAAAACTTGTGCAGTCACGAAGGTAAGAAAGATAACATAGAACAACTAGTGTTTACCTTAGGCAATGAGCAATTATTTGGGTTAAATCTATTCCAAAGCACGCCGGAGTGATTCGCATGCGATGTAATTAGTAATTAAATATTTAGTCGACTAAAATTAATTATTTCCGCTGCTTAAGAAGCGTACACAGTTCTTTATAATATCTAAATGAATAAGTTTGAATTTATTCCAAAATTAATTTTTGTATTTTCGTGATTCCTTACAATTTGCTTTCGCATTGTTCTCAATTTTCTAAAGTTTCTCATACATTGCCGTGCACTTGAAGATTTATTATTATATCATTTTAATGTCGTTTTAATTTGATGAAATTTGCAGAAGAAATCTTAGTATAGTATATATGCTAAGATGCTGTCATAAATATAAATTATATAATGATTTTTCCTGCGCCGTTTTGAAAGTCATTGTTCTTTTTAAACAATGCCAAAACTTGAGCGAAACGTAATTCTTCAAATCCTTGATATCTTTCAAGCGTAAACGAATTAGAAACGCTTTATGAAGATTAATTAAGTAGTGACAATTTGTTACAAATTTGCTTGTTTGTTTTCAATTTTTTAAAAAGTATTTGCAGGTACAAATTATAATTTTGGCTGTATTAGGCATTAATTACAAATTTAAATCAAATTTAGTAGAAACATTTTACTGAACTGAATTTTAACATAGATACTAATTTTGCAATTTAAAAACTCTTAAAGTAAGTAATCTATGGGTTTAAAAACCTCTGATTTGGTCTTAGAGACTCCCAAAAACGGATTTCACGATAAAAATCTAAAGTACTAAATAAAAAACCAAACATTAATTAATTATATTAATTTACCATAACATTTAAAAAGTATTCAGTAGTCATTAGGATTCTATTTTACATTTGACCGTTCATTGTTCTTTAAACTAAAGCCTTCAGCTTCATCTATATGCGAATGAATTTTTAATAATAATAATTCTTCATGCTACTTGATTTGAAATCCTGCTAGTCGACGCTTGTAGGTACTATTAGGAGATAGGAGCGAGCTCTCAAAAAATTACTAGAGCATAATAAGCAATTAGTATACTTTTATATATGTTTATCGTTTAATTGCAGTCGTTTTTATAACACGCGCATTTTGAAAATCTGCCATTACATTAATTAAATCATCGACCAATGCACTCAAATTGCAGTTTCACTCGAGAATAAAAAATAATAAAAGACATTACTACTGACCTTTTTGTTTTCAGCACAGAATTTAGTCACCATTTCAGATAATTGTTGAGCTCTCGAAGCATGC
The DNA here is from genome assembly GCA_030556245.1 of Falagria sp. GC000072. Lineage (NCBI taxonomy): Eukaryota > Metazoa > Arthropoda > Insecta > Coleoptera > Staphylinidae > Falagria > Falagria sp. GC000072. Next base: position 13,480 of record JASKGN010023898.1, on the reverse strand, counting down.
AATGAAATCCTGCCTTGCGCACCTTCAATATTGATAGTTGTTGGTCTTGGTGCAGTGCACGTAGTGATTTCACTCAGGGAAATACTTCTGATGACATGCAATCCTCCATTTTCAACTTTAACAAGATGAATTCCCCAATGGGATACCGCTAAGAGTTGCACATCCGAAAACTAAAATTGCAAAAATTCAATAATACAATACAATAATTTAAATTGTTTGTTTGTTTACCTGTGCAGCACCAGAAACAGGGAAAAATCTTGCGAAATACAATGGCCAAGTACGTGCCAATTCGACAACTTGTCTTTTCACATTGGCACGATGGGATCCATTGATGTTTTCTGCAGTAACACCATAACCAGTTAACATACTGACTCCAGCCCGACGTTCATTTTGACTCAATCTAATCGTACTAGTGATACCAAAAACGTCAGCTCCAATCTGACAGAATATCAAATGAAGAGCATTGGGTGGTCCTAAAGATTCCGATGGACTAAATACTTCTTTACGAACTCGTAGGTTCCATGAAACTCGATTATATGTTACACATGCTGAACTGCCTAAAGGTAACAATCGAGATGTAGTTTTAGGCGAAGGAGTTGATTCTTTTTGAATTGTTGTTGGAGATTTAGAAGCTGGTGGAGTTTTGATTGGTCGCATAAATTCAGGCCATTCTGAAAACAAAAAATTGTCATTCATCTTTGAATAAAGTTAAAATTGTAACCAACGTACCTCCATCATTCTTATCCGTATTTTGTGTAGACACCGAATGTTTCTTCTCGCGTTCCTTTTCTACTTTACTACTATATTGATGAGTTCTAAATGTTGGTCGTTCATTGGATTCGTTACGTACTTTCACCTTTTGATCATCATCCCATCGATCATTAAGTAATGCAGAAACACGTCTCATATCATTCTCACCCTCAGCCCAACTATCTCGAGACATGCGTCCATCATGTTTATCTAAATCTTTCGCCCAACTCGTGGTATCATCTTGAGTATCTTGCGTAATATTGCTATGAATATCCCAATTGGCACTGAAGGAATTCCGTTTCGAGTTATTATTCAAAACAGCTCGATTTTGATGTACACCAAACGTATCTCGATCTTGGCGTTGAGCCATGAACGATTCTCGTGGTTCAATAGGCACAGGTGGTTGATGTGGACGTACTGGTGGCGGTGGTGCAGGACCTGTTGGCGCTGGTGGTAAAGAATTAGGTCCAATTGGTGGCGGAGGTGGTCCAGGTTTCCAATTATTCCAACTCGGTTGTACTGGAGATTTGCGTGTTTGTGATGGCGTGACTGGACTGGGCGGACCACTAGATTCATCAACCGATTCGCCCCATCGACCGCCTAATTGTTGTTCCAACATCATTTTTCGTGTATCTTCTAACTTATTAACAACTCGAGCCGGTTTGTCGACTTTGCTACTGGTCGATCGCACAGAATGATTGGCGGTGACCTGTTCCAACCGCTGACGCATTTCCGAACTCAACTTTAATTTACCTACACTACCTGGTGACGGGCGATTCGCACCGATATCAAAACTCCTTTTAGCTGATACTTTCTTCTCTGGCTCTTTGACAATTGGTTCAAACTCAATCTCTTCCCATTCTCCTATAGGATGACCATTTGTATCTCTATTTGGAGTCACTTTACGTTGATTTTGTCGCATTTTAAATTGTAAGAAGTCTTCGCCATTCTCAACATTAGTACCATCTTTTGGAGGTGGCCATCTCCATTTTCCAATTCGCACAGTTTTTGCTCTACCATAAGGATCTAAAAATGGTCTGGTACCAGATGGATCAGTACTGTCTAATGGTGGTGGCATAGGTGGTGGTGGTGGGACAGCATTTTTCACTTCAATACTAGATTTCCGCAGTTTATAATCACTTGGAGAACTGCTTTTCCTATTTCCATTAAAACTTGGCTTTCTGATTGGACTTGTGGGTTGATGAATTTGAGCTCTGGTAGTTGTAATTGTTCCATCTTCATTCGTTTGTTGTGTAAGCAATTGTTGAAGGGCCTGGTTTTGTGCTAAGAGTTGTTGTTGAATTTGGATATTTTGTGCCATTGCAGACTGTAAGAAAGCACGTTGAAGGTTTTGTTGATATGCAGCAATATCTCCATTTGGTGGGAGTGACATATTCTGTCCATTAAACATACTATGAAAACTTTCCGGTGGGGAACTTAACATTGGCATTAACATTGGTTGAGGACTAACGACTGGAGCATTGTAATTAAAACTGGAACTACTAGCACCATTTGGTTGATGAGCAGTACCACCACCTTTGATACTCTCAACTAAATGATCTTTTTCAGTTAAGGTTCGAATGCTTTCGTTGATAAATATTGGTCTAAATAAGTCACTGATATAATCGTCCACATTATTCTCATCGTTACCTTGATTTGTTATAGTTTCAACTTCTTTATCCAGAGCAGAATTTGCATTTTGGTTTGTCTTATTTCTGGGATTATTTCCTCCTCCTTTAATGCTAGCTGCTAAAGAACGAGCATCGCTTAATTCGTCCAAATTACCATCTAATACAGGACTAAACAACTCGTCTAAGAATTGGTCCACATCAGATGCTTGACTCGGTACACGTACACGACGCACATGACTTGCTAAACTTGGTGCTTCACTTGTATCAGACATTGCAGAACTACGAACTGCAAACTCAGACTTTTCAATATGTGCACGACTGGAGTGTGAGCCTGGTGGAGCTTTTTTACCAGTATACTGACTCTTAATGTATCTTGGTCCACCACGATTACTAGTACTAATACTTGATATATCCGGATACTCAAATTCAATCTCTTGTTTATAATTTGTATTTGCAAGTACAGGTTTAATTGGTGCTAATTGTTCAACGGAGTGATATCGATCGTTTAGTCTACTCTGACTTAAACCTAGCTCAGACAAATTAGTCGGCTCTGGTTCACTTAATAAATTGTCCAAACTCCTAGATCTCACCTTCTCAATATCGAAATACCTTTCGTTTAATGCTGAGCTTCTAGACAACGCTTCATGAGAGGATTTTCTAGCTGGAGTGCTTGTATGGCGAGGAGATTCTGAATAATCGTGATTGGACGATTTCCTAGACGCGTTTTGTTGACTTGTGCTAGGTGAATTGGATTGTCTAGACACTTTTCTAGTAGTTGGTGGTTCAGGAGGTGGCACTTGAGGCCTCATAGGTGAATTCATATGATCAACTTCAGCTGGCAAATAACGTCTTTCACCTGTTTTCAAAATTTGCGATCTTGACACTGGGAAAGATGGACATAATTCTAATTCTGACACTAAATCAAAGACATAGTCATAACCATTACAATCAGTGACTGCACCAGCATCGTCTAAAACAATACTCCAACCATATGCTGGTATACCCAATGAACTAATAGCAATTGTTGCAGCTTCCTCACATGTTGTCCAAGAATCAGCAGCGATTGTCAAGATGTTACCATCCGATAAAGTCAAAGGCAAAGCCATATTAGATCGTTGTCTATTACAACGCCACTCTAAAAGACTAGGAGGTAAAGTCCTCGAATGTGGGGCTTTTTGTAATCCTCTCATTAATTTCGTTTGCAAGTTTTCTTTACAGACCGGTGGTGAGTGATCCGTGACATAACGCAATAGATATTTACTCAATGCAGGACTTGGTTGGAAACAACTTAAACAATGAGACATTAATTGCCAAACACGATCGGCGTTTTCGTTTTGCCATGATTGATTTACAAGCTGCACTAGTAGCTCGTCACGTAAACCTCTGGAATTTAATCCTTTATGGACAATGTAATCAGCAAGGGCTCTCTCACGAGCACCAGTTATTTGCGTGTCATTACTCCAACGTAAAATCAACTTGAACAATGCAACTGCATCCTGAAAATCTTGATCTCTTGCAGCTGCTTTCGATAAAAATGGCATTGAGATTGATTCTTTCTTAACTCCTAAATCGGAACCTTTAAAATAAACCGATGTAAATTTCGCAAATTCAAATTGATTTAAATCATGTGGCAATGGTACATTAGGAGCTTGGCCAGTTACACCACCAACAACTTTGACTAAATTGCGTTCAGTATGTGGTGGACTGTAACCATCTAATTTGGAGAAAATGAATGCCAATTCAGCAGGTATTTCCAAATGATTTACCGATTGTTTTTGTGCTTTGGCGCGTTGCTGTTGTTCCTGTTGTTGTTTGAGTTCTCGTTGTTCACGTTGCTTAGCACGTTCTCTTGCCAATTTCTCAGCTTCCATACGTCGTTTATATTCAGCTTTACTAGCTTTAAAACGACGACGTTCAAGTTTACCACGATGTAAAGCTTGGGCTTTAATAACACCATTACGAATAGTTTTAAATTTCCTACGTTGGACATGTCCTTTCCAATGTTTTTGAATAGTGATTGCACTTTTGCGCACATTCGAGAAGCGTTTGCGTGCTAAATAACCACGAATATTCTTTTGAAGGATCAAAGCAGCATCACGAAGTTGTTCACTACGTGCAATCTCTAATTGCCGTTCGAGTGCTTCTCGCATGAAAATGCGAGTTGCTCCAAGTTGATAATCAGGTCCTGGTGTGCCTGTAGCCATAGTATTTTCCAGAATTGCTCGGGATAAATCACGGAATGGAGCTCCACGTGGGATTTTTCCTACGAGCAAGTAGCGATAACGATCTACAAATTCCTGGAACTTGTAACGAACTGGATATCCAGACTGACGAATTTTTATGGTGTCTAACATTCCTGAATATCGAAGTTGTTCTAAAACTACTGGCATATCAAATCGCATTGGCGATTTATCATTATTTGGCTTGATACAACGAACAAACCAAGGATTACATCTTGACATAGAATCCAAAAGTTGTTGTAAACTATCGCTGAATCTAAAATTTAAAAAAATTATTAATTTTAGTATGGAATTTCAATAGAATTGCATACCGTGCAGCTACAGTTGGTGTTCTTGGTTTCATTGTAACAAATCTTCCATTTGCTCCTCGAGGTAAAGTTCTAGTCTGAGCTTGAGTTAATAATGGTTTCCCAATATTAGATACCAAAGGTTCTTTACTAGAAGCCAAAAGTTCCACAACTTCTGGACGTAGAATGTCGCGATTTTTATCTAGGAAACCATCTACTTGATACCAAACTTGTCCAGCAAAATGACGAATCTGGAAAGAGGAACATTTCAAAAATAAAAAAAATACCAAAATTTTAAATTGATTAAAGTTACACTTACCCCAAACTCTCGTGCACCTACACGTGGTCTACAATAATTTTCATTCAAAGCATGATTATAATGGCATTTTTCCAAAAACGAAGAATCCGAAGCTCGTGGAAAATTACTCTCGTCATCTAACAAATGTAAAATACCAACTGGTTTCTTTCCCAATAATTGTATTACCGGCATATTATCATTCCAAGTTAAAGTGGTCCATTCCAACCTCTCCTTAGCATACTCCTGCTGTTCCAATTTGAAGACATGTTTATTAAAGTAAAGTTGTAAAGATTCCGAAGCATAATTAATGCATAACTGCTCAAAAGAATTCTCAGCTAAATTTTCAAAACCGAAGATATCCAATAAGGAGATCCTTGCAGCATCGTGAAGACCTCCGCGTTGCACAATTGAATTAACACGAGTCACTAACCAATTGAATAAAGCCGAATACAACGCTTTTGCAAAAGCATCCCGTGCATCTAACGCTTGATCGATGCTCAACGGACTATAGACCCGCTCAGAACGCGCCTCTGTAATTCGCGATGTAAGTGCACGTTGCAATCCAGATGGCGAAATTTGCAAAAGATGTGCCGCCCATTTGATTTCGACATCCGAACCCACTTCAACGCCTTCCTGGCCGTGCCTTAATTGTCTACGATGGAAATAGACATTACCCAAGTGTAAAACTGACGCAAGTACTTTTATAATTCCTTCTTGTTCGGCCTCTCCAATGCCTAAAACTTGCATGGCGCGAGTTAATGCTCCCCAATCAGAACCAGAACCTGAATGGCCAGGACTACAATCACCACCGCCTTGGTTCAAATAGAAATACTTATCAGCACTGACCAATCCATACTTTTGTTTTTCAGCTGTACTTAAACCACCAAGCATCTCATAAAACACATGGTAATTGCGTTCACCAGGTGCTTGCGTAACAATCCTTGATTTTTCTAATAAGTATTGAGTGACACGCGCGCCTACAATGGCACCATTCTTGAAATAAACCTCTAGATATTTGCCAAATCTAGAACTGTTATCATTGCGTGCAGTTCTTGCATTGCCAAATGCTTCTAACAATGGAGTAGCTTCCAAAATCTGTTCAGTTACCAATGCTTGGCCTCTAGGAGCACTTGGCGCTACAGCTGCTAAATATTGCATTACTAATTTGGTACTTTCAGTTTTGCCAGAGCCACTTTCGCCACTGATTACAACAACCTGTGATGTCGGTAAAGCTGAATAAGCAGCAGCCGCCAATGCGAACAAATGAGGTGGCAACGACCCGATTAGTTTTCCTTTATACCGTTTGGCAGCCTCGATGCCATAACTGGCGTCAAACATCCGATACGGGTTGACTGCGATGAGGATGCTTCCGGCGTACGTGTATATGCAATTCCTATCATAACGTAATTTAAGATTCCATAGAAGTGCTGCTTCGTGAAGATCGCTAAGGTGCGTCATGTCTTCGACTCCCATCGTGCCCAAATCCTGTCGCAGACGTACGGAACCTTCGCCATTTGTTAGTGCAAATGTTTGTGGCTGAAACATGTATTGCGTATTAGTATAAAATTTTTATTTATTCTCAAGTCTTAAATTATGTAGGTATGTAATAAGTATTAAGAAAGAAATTTTTTTCGTATATAAATACGAATTATTATTAATTGTTATTACTGAATACGAATACGGATTGAAACTAAACAAGATGGGAATTTTCATATGAAATACAATGCAGTTCTCAGGTATTGTTTCGTTTCAAACTTGTACACCTCGATTTTTTAAGGTTTGTTAATCTTATGGATGTAATATGCATATGTTTGGAAATATGTATCTACGTATCTTGTATAATTTTAAATTAAGATTATAAAGTGTTTGATCCTCTTTAGATTTGGAATTGGAAATTCAATATAATGCGAATTACTCTTAATCTTAAGATTTGTTAGTAGAAAAATACATAGTGATAGTATCATTTCCTGTTTTCCCCAAGGGTATTTTAATGTGCAGTAAAAAGAGAAATGAAAATAGAAACGTAAATGTTGTTTTTATAGTGTTATATGGCATTATTTGAATGAATGGTTGTGACCAACATTGTAATAGTTTCTTACAAACAATTGTGAAAACTACATCATTTCATCAGCATTTATATTTCTTCAAACTCATCATCATTGAGAATAACAGATTTATTTATTCACAATTCAGATAATTACAATATATAAGAAATTCTTAAATAGATATATCTTTATAATCATAATCATTTCTTGCAAAGTATTATCGTTGAAATAGATAATTAAGAAACACAGCATAAAAAGGAAACCTGGAAAACATTGTTTCTTCTTCATACAGTGCTTCGTAGTTTTCGAATTTGACAAAACTCAAAACATCATATTTTTAAATACATACTGCATACAAATAATAATTATTAAGAATAAGAAATTATTTAACAATTTAATGCTAATAATGACTTCAAAGTAATTCCACTTAATTAAATACCAATTAAATAATTTCTATATCTTTTTAGTAAACAAATTGCAAGAAAACTCGTTAACAGGAAATGTGAAAAGTAGCCATTAGCACACTAATTTTAATACTGTACATATAAATAAGACTTTACATATTCTATCAGTGCTATAACTACAGCAAAGTTCTTTCAAGACCCTATATAACATTCAGTCTAGATTATTACTGGAAATTAACATGTAAATCATCAGTAAAGTATAAATCAATTTTTCATTTACAAGTTACAAGACGTCAACACATTAATACTCAAAGTTGCATCAAGGATATTAAACGTTTTGCTTTTGGCCAATTATTTAAGAGTATCTCTAGGAATAGCTATAAATATAAATGTCTTAATTAAACTGTAAAATTCATTTTTGTATATGAAAATTATTAGATGTATTTTGTAATCAGTGTTGGATTAAATAATATTACCAAGTAAACTAAATAAAGAAAAAGGATAACTGAAATAAAAACTCAAACGAATTTAAATCTGACCCTGTGTCTAATTACAAATATAAAATCAAGAAATAACATTATATAAAATACAAAATAGAAACAACAAATTTTAATTGAGTAATTTCCGTTGAATTATGCACTGATTTAGTGGTTGGTTTCTTAAATTAAAGTATTATATAGTTATAGAAACAGTGCTTCCGTAACTATCCAGAATTAGACATGAAATAGTTAGAGAATTGTGTATTTGAAGTTCTCCTTGATTATTAATAATGGGTTCACGTTTGCGACCGTTCCTGATGTTATTTAAACACCGTTAGTAAGCACACGACCGTTTGCTGCTTGTTCATATCATATGCGAAGGATATACTTGTATATTTATTTTTCTGTTGATCATTTACGTTTTGCACGACGACGGTGTCGCCTTCTTCCTTATCCGAAGCAGTTCATGTTGTTTCAATTCATGACATACTCGAATTATTACACGTTCCAGTGGACTTGAGGTCCTGTTGCTATTTTTTTTTTCATTTGCGACTCGATGTTAATGAGCGCCCAAGCGTTAAACTAAATTGGTTACAGATAAGTTCAGACCTAAGTCAATAGCTAATAACGTGACCGAATAATATAATTATTATCATTATCTTGATACCTTTACACAATAGATTTTAACGACAATAAAATTGCGGTTGCTTTGATGAAGTCTGTGAAAAACTGGATTTCTTTTAAGAAAGTGAAAGTGTCATGAAAAGTTTCAGGCATTTGTTAATAAACATAAAGCAATTTAAGACTTAATAAAACTCTGTTAAATAAAATTATCTCACCTTGCCATTGATAACTGCTTGCACTGTGAGGACATTGGCGCTTTTATGGGATTCGAGGACTTCACCAGGAAGCCAATGCCCTATGCCAGGATCAAACCAGATCAGGTCACCTGTATTCCACTGCTCCATGTTTATCGCTTCCTCGATCTGAAACGAAATGTAGATGAATAAATTTTTGATGCGCATCAATAAACGCAAGTTGTTGAGACATTTCAAGAATTAGTAATTGCCAATCAACAGTCTAATTACACCTGTGTTAGTAATCTAATGGAATGTGTCGAATGAGCACACAAATAGCCGCAAGGAGCAATGCTATGCAATTGGGAATGTGCACAGCTACAACACAGGGTCGGATGAAAACAACCCGAAGGTGGATATCAATATCTTTATTCCACTCCTACAAATTTGGAAAAAAATGTTTCTGACACTATATTCTATAGTAAACTATTGTAGACTGAATCCAATGACAATATCCAGTAAGCCAAACTCACGATTGCCACCGGCCCTAAATCATAACTCTAAACCCTACGACTGTTTTCATTAATAACTCAAAAAATCCTTACTACAATTTCTTGATTCATAAATCAATCAATAGATTCTTAAATTCTACACCATTTCATAACAAATTTATGACTATGGTAAAATTCTTTCTTACGTCAAAACAAATAAATCATCAGAAATCAAACCCAACATGATTTTTAGTACTATTCCCCTACTCAAATTACAATGTACTTCATTTCAGTTGTTTTCATACATTTGCCCTTTACTACCTTTACTATTCTACACAGAGTAATTACTATACATTTGGCGTATGTTCTCAATTCAAAACAAATGAAAAGAGAAAATTGTTTTCCACTGCGACATGGCTACGCAACTTAGAGAAACAACTGCAAGCTATCAAACTTTACCAAGAAGAGAGAAGAGTAAAAGCGTGCTAGATGCTTAAGCTTTGCTGTTGGATTGAGTGCTAATGCATACGTTAGTTTAAGGTGAGTTTAGTCCAGTCGAGCGAGCCACCTTAAGATGTTTAGTATTCGAATGCTTGGTTCATGAAGTCAACCTTGCCAATGCAATGGTCGATGATCCGAAAGGTTGTTTACGCCTTAATAAGAATTCATTTTTCCGAACGTGTTCGCTTCGCTTCCAAACAGTGTAATCTTTGATTTCTGGTTTTCTGTAGACGAGGAGAAAATATTTTTGAACTGTTTGAGCATTTTTCGATTTGGTATTCCTGCATTCCTTAGAAATGTTAAGTAAAGGATGACAAGTGATTCCGGTTATGTCTACTTGTTGGATCATACCAGAGGTGTAATTGAAACAATTTGGAAAGCACTTGCATCAGTGAGGAAAATATGAGTGAAATATTATTTTGGACCACCAACAATGGTGCATTCATCATTTCTTTAGTAGGTTAACTGGTCTCGTTTAAGTTTCTTTTTTATGCTCGGAATTTCTTGACGAGCGTTAACTTCTCTCTGTTTTATTAAATTGTTAGGAGTTAAAAGGCGTTAAATTGATCTATGTTATCTCCAGGTTTTTCAGTTTCAAATTTGTTTTGTGTGCTTATTAGCACCTAATTTTGACTTTTTATTTTTATAATATTTAATAACTTTACTTATTAAAATATAATTTTTAAAAAAAGTTGTTTTAGAAATATGTATAATAGCAACAATGAAGTAAATTATCTTTTTATAGAAAAATTTATTGCAATAAAGTAATTTGCAATAGCTGATGTTTGTACAGATGATAAAAAATGGAAAGGAGTAGAATTAAAATGAAAATGAAAATATGAAATCTAAACAACTTCATAGAAAACATGATAGCAACAAGGAATCGTTTATATTTTCTATCAATTATTTAAATACAGTAAAGTTTGCTTTAGCTAACATTCTAGCTTTGGTGTCAATTGATTGACAAATATATTCAAGGGGTTTCCAAAATGACATACTGACCTTCAAATCTTATTTAGAAAATAACAGCAAATCATGGCCCAAAAGTTATGTTAAAATTTGCATTGTACACCTTGACAGATACCAAATTCTTTGAACTGAAGAACTCTACAAATTTTGACAAACATAATTTTTGCATGTTTCCTTTGGTATATGATAAAGAGACATTTTACTGTATATATCGCAGAATTGTTAAGATATTAATGATACAACGATATATTATGAGTTATACATTGAGTAATATTTTGTTATGGGCTTGACTTTCTAATTGCTAAGCGTCGTATATATTATTGCCGGCAATGTGATTCAACTCAACTTCACTATTAGATTTGTTTCGTTTGAATTCCATTCTAGTAAAACGTATTACATTGAATACATTATATCGCGTTCAGATAGATTGTTGTTCTTTTGTGTCCGTTGTTTAACGCGAATGAACAATTGCAAGTAAGTAACGCATGAAAATGCGAGAGGCGCGAGTCCTGTCGAAGGAAAGCAAACGAACAGTAGTTAAGAACAGTCATCAAGGTTATTTCATGTGAAGTCACATATTTGTACGAGATTGACAACCGGCATTTTCTACATATCTAACTTGCCTTTTTCAAATTCATTAGCTATAGAAGAAGAATTTAATTTAAGTACGTAAAAGAAGTGGGACAATGTGGTATCAGTTTTTTTTCACGCGCTTCTAGATGAATGAATATGCAAAGTGCTGGAAAAACTAAATGAGTTTCATGGCATTCCTGCATATGTAACTGTGTTTTGATTGTTTGTAACTTCACTTATGGAATGTATGAAAGAATTTGTAAAATGAATATGTCATAATTTATTTTATGTTTTGCTAGAGCTAGGGTATCATTTACACATTGTTGCAATTAAATAAAATCGAAAGAACTCGTGTTTTGAAATGTTGATAATTATGCATAGTAATCATTACAATGTGGTCAACCACAAAAACTATAAAAAGCGAGAAATTCAGTAACTAGTTCATAATTAGCTCTAAATTTCCGACAAATGGATTTTTTATATTGTTAACTAGCGCGACGAATTTCATCACAAATTCTAATGTCAAACAATTATTGTGGAGGGATTTGTAAATAAAACGAAAGTGAATAATGAAAATCAACAGGATATATTACAATTCTGAAGTTCAAATTTATAAATTAAGTAATATTTATAAATATGACAAATCATCTTTCTAAAATAAAGTTAGATAATTAAAAATTCGGCATAATTAAATTCTAGCTCTAAATATTCTAAAATTGACATTGATTTCAAATGATAACTAGGTTTAAAAATAGAATATTATATATTTAGTAAAAAGCAATAAAACAAAACAAAAACCAACACTGCAATTTATAATTCCAAGGTAAAAGAATTCCTAGGAATATCCTAGTCTTAAAATGGCAGAAATGATGTGATCATCTTCAACTAACTGATTATTAAGCAAGTCACAAAACAATATCCTTAATGTCAAAGTTCCAACGCAGCAATGTCTCCAGTATAAGGATATAAAAATTCGATTTATTCCACGACTCAATATAAAAGAAATAATACAGCTGTGTTAAAGTTTATGATATTTAAACAATTTACACACAAAGTCCGTTGAAGTAGTGGTAGATAGTAAATATAAAAGTGTGTCATAAGTGTAAAACACACCTTGTTCTTTCGTTCGAAATATTTTTTTTCCTCTAAAATCTTTATATACATTACATTTATATGATTTTAATAACTACAATACAATTTAAATATATGATCAAAATTGACTTTCAAAACAAATAGCACAACCAAAATTGCTCAAATTATTTGCACTAGATTTAATCGATCGCAATAAGCCAGTCATCGATTGAAATTCAACGATACTAAAGAAACCAAAGTTGAAGTTAGTAAAACTAATTCCGGTCCATAGGCAATATAGAAAAGTAGGAACATGATTCAGATATGTTTAGCAAGCAAGACTTCTTTTAGTGTATATGTTTGGATATAGCTTATAACGACTAGAAATCGTCAATGAATATCAGGTCACTAAATAAAAAGCTAAACGTGACGTGTAGTGCTAGTACCTCAATTTCGTTGTACAATTATAACCAACACCCGGAATGAAACATACTCATTAAATATTTATAGCGTTTCTTATATTTAAATACGAACGCAAATAAACTCAACTTATTCTCGATGCGTATTTGTCCAACATCGTGTGTTCCACAAAGCTGAAATTTACTAAACTAGTTAGCTATTAGTTTCTAAATACCTATAATAATCGCTAATTCTCTAGTATTATATGTCATCAAGGTTTATCATCTAATAGAGCATAGATTCTACAATTATTTGAAATTACCTAGTGACTGAATTTGCCAATATAATTATTGACTTTGATTAACACGTTTATTAATTGCTTCTATCTAGTTTTCAGTTAGATACAGTCGAACTTCGATAAGTCGGACTTCGATAACTCGAATTTTCGATAACTCGAACTAAATAGGTTGGCATTAGCGCCAGGTCCGAAAATACATGTAATTTTGTCTCGATAACTCGAACTTTTATATCTCGATAACTTGAAT
>JASKGN010023888.1:0-12369 GCA_030556245.1 Falagria sp. GC000072 | reverse complement strand
TCACCATTGAAATAATTGTGATACCATCACCTTTTGACTTCGTCGGCTGATTGCGCAATAAAGAATCCCTGAGTATTTGCTACAATCTTCGCACCACGTGGATTGATCGATATCTTCGTGTCGGCGCCTTCACTGCCTTTCACTTCGATGGCCAGCAACAGGAGTTTGAGCTTCGTGAAGCACAATCTACGCAAAAAAGCAAAAAATTAATAGAGGATTACATATAGCGAATACGATAAATCGTTGTCATTTCATTCCAACGATATATATTTGCAAATGTCATTCACATATTTCCAAGCTACATATCACAGGCTTGTGCACAAAATGTTTCAATATCTATGTGGGAACTTGGATCTTTAAATCAGCTGCCAGGGAGATCTACAGGTAATTGGATATTTTCAAGCTTACACTAACGTGGTAGACAGCATGCAATTTACATATATTGTGAAAAATTAATTTCTAAAAAAGTTAATTTAAATTATAACAAGCTTTTATTTTTTTAATAACCTAGTTTTAAATTTTTTTATAATAATTATTTAATTCATTTTTGAGCAGATTGGTATTTTTCCATAAAATATAAAGAAATATTTAGCAAAAATAAAATTTTAATATTGTGCCTACCTCTAAATTAGTAATTATAAATAACCATTTCTCACCAAGAAAAATACAAAAAAAAAGTAAAGCAGAAAGCGAAAGCTGAAACGTCTACGTGTCTGCATGGTGTTAAGATAAATCCAGGAGTTTCTACTTTTCTATATGAAATTTAAATATTTAAATATTTTTATCCTTCCATGCAACGTTATCAAATACGCAAAACATAACTATAAGTGTACGTCAAGACTCAAGATAGTGTCAGAAAAATAGTAAGTCTAATTTAAGATTGGAAATTTTAGCCAAACTTCTATGTTCTAATACTATCTATGAAATGAAATGTAATAATGAATAAATTACGCAATTTCTGTTATTGTTATTTACGTGCAGTTAACTGGTCATGTATTCAGTTTAAATTTTATCTTGTTAGTTACACAAATAATAAACATTTATATTATAGTAATTCAAGTTGCAGCTTTCTAACGATTTAATAGGGTTATAATTAATTAACGGTGCAGTATATAAGAAATCTATTCTGGTTACTTTAAGTACTCAGTAATCCGTTTCTCACTAGATGATATTACTGATTTAAATATCAAATAGTTTTTCAATATACTGCATTGTTTAATTACAGTGATGGACTTCCTGTTCCTGTCAGAAACGCCCTTGCCAATTTTCAAAATTTAAGAGATTCGAATGAGTGCTGTGAAACCTGCGTTTTGACACCTTCCAGTCTACAGTTAAAAAAGTTCAACCATTGAGTAAGGAACTCTAAAGAGGCGTAAACTATTTCTACGGATATATATTCAACACTGGATATTTGACTGCCTATTGTTAATAATTATTTTATGTCATAACAATAGGCAGTGTATTATATATATATATATATCCGTGGAATTAGTACGCCACCTGGAAATTGAGTTAACTATTTTAATTCAGTTGCGTCTCTTTACAGTTCCTTATTCAATGGTTCAACACTGTGGTTTAACTATTTTTTAATTATAACACTGTCAAATCCGTAAATCAGCTGCCAAATTTATTTATAATAAACTCAAACATTAACTATTTAATTAAAATTAAATTTTTATGTTAAAAGCTAAATGTTAACTGTAAGTCATGTGAAATATTGTTAATAAACATTGAATTAAACAATTCATGAAGAGCATTGCCGAGATATTAAGAATTAAAAATTAATAATTTCTTGACTTGATTAAGTCCGAATTAAAAAGCTTTGTTTACGCGTTTCTATTTTAAACAGATTTCACTATTTTAAAATTTAATTTTCATTTATTAACGGATGTTTCCATTAATTATTGTTTATTTATTGTTTTAAAGTAATTTTTGTTCTATTTGTTTGTATTTCCCGTTTGGTCTTTTAGGTGATTGATTGTACTAATGTTTAATTGTTGTCTGATTTTTTTCGGAATGATAGCTTACTCGCTAGCCTGAGGGAAAGTCATGCCCGTGAAGGATGGGGACAGAGTCTCAGTGTACATCTCGCATCCCGTTCCTTGCAGGTAATCGTTCTGCCAGCGTTGAGTGTCTGGGGACTGAAAAAAACAATGCAAAACCGCCACATGACACATCTGAATCGTAGCACACGTACAACTCGTCTAATCATAAATTGTTGTGGTTTGTTTCTTGTTTTCATCTTTATGATGATAAATTATATATTATAAAAATTTAATTTTTATCTATGAGCAATGAATGGCACAAGTTGAATTGTGCGGTGTGCTTAAATTTCATTTTTGGTCACAGTTCCACTAATTTTGTTTTGAATCTAACTTATTATAAAAGTTGCATCTATAAGAAAAAATGATAAAATTAAAGTTTTCACGACATCGATAGCAGATTGCTGTAATAATAATATAAACAAGCGCCCAAAAGCAAAATCGCAAAAAAAAAACTAACAATTACTCTGTTTTTTTTTGTATATCGGTGTATATAAAAATATTTCAAGCAACCCATTCTACTCTTGAATATAACTATCATAATCTTAAAGCAAAACAAAATCTTCACAATATTTAAATCTCCCCGATCAAATAGTTGCAAAACATTTCGTCAAGAAAAAAACTCATTGCAACACCGGCTGTTACACCCCGTAAATGATCTCATGCTGTCTTCCAATTTAACTTTTAATTATCTCCGACGAATGTCTCATTGAATAGTCCATTATTTTCTTTACCAGATGGATAGTATTTAAGCGCTTGTCTCAACTAATTTTTTTTAAAAATTCTTTTGTGGTAAAAGTATAATAAGACAATTCTTCCGTATCTCGACAAAACACTGCTTCATTCACGATTCTACGAAGAAGAAGAACATTAAAAGATTTATAGGTAGGTACTACAAAGTGGTGCCACAGAAAACATCAACTCGTACAGGTGATGTTAGTTAAACTATAACATCAAACATATTGATGACAATATTGGAGTTCAAAAAATTTTAATATAGTTAATATATATACGATATCGTTAAATCAATTCGTTTAAGGTGAGTGAGTCAACCATTAAATTTGAATTTGGCGGATAACTCGTCAAACATGAACTGAACAAAAATGCAGTAACAACGATAAGCTTTTAAAAATGTCACAACACGGCGAGTAAGTTTATATAGTACACTTTAAGCTTGATCTGGTTTCGCTGTTGCTGGGGGTGATTATATATAGATACAGAGAGATAATATCAGATGCAAGAAGGTTGGATCAATCGATGATGGCCGTACGGTGGCACTTACTCTGTAGCCTGAGCAAAAGGCATGCCTATTAATGACGGACTCAGAGTTTCAGTATACATCTCCATGCCTGTTCCTCTTAAATAGTCATTGGTCCACACTTGCATATCGGGTGACTGTAATCATTGGACATTACATGATATTCACTTTTAGTGCTCTTGAACTGTGACACATATACTTTACTTATTTCTTTTGTGTTAAAACTCAATTTGATTAAATTTCTTCCTAAATTTCTTTTGTTTCATATGATAAATAGTACCAGAAGGTGAAATTGTTAAGATTAATTAGATGTAATAATACATACGGTCTTGAACGAACGCATAGCAAAGAGATTTGCCATCATTGTAGAGAATCCAGGTGCTAAACATGATTGAGCAATGAAACCGAGCTTGAGTTCAGCGAGGCAAATCACGTCGTCGCCTTGTTTCCAATCCCATGATGGAATGTTTAGTAAATATGCCTGCACATAATTTATTGCATTGATTGAATAGATTGATTTGCATCAATACTGGGCAAGCTTATTACCTTATTATGGTACTGCATGAGCTGAATGATCACTCGTATGTCATCGCTGTAGTTCTTGATTGAAATAACACGCATTATGTTGGCGGCGTCTTCAGCGTCAGGATCCTGGCAGTATTTGTTTGCTAATACTAGGCACGCATCGGCTTCGTGTACCTAAAATGAGGAAGCCAGAGGAAATAAATCATTAGCTTCATGTCAAACGGGGAGCCATTTGCACGTGCTGAACCAACCGATTAATAATTTTAATTAAAAACATTGTGCCTTTCTTTCTTTGATTAATTAAATCTATTAATCGGATTTTCAGTGTTGCGCTTTTATGTTTATTTTGGAAAGCGTCCATTTTATTGAGTTACTTTAAATATAAATTGTCAATATTAATAAAAAAATTTAAAAGTAATTATATTAAATGGAAAAATTAACAAAATTGACGCTTTCGACAGACATTTTAATATTGCTGTTTCGATTTTTACATAATATTAGTTTTGATATTAACAATTTTCTAGAATGCGTTCTACTTAAACAATGCAATTTCTAAGTATCAGGATAAGAACGATATTAAAAGGCAACGTTCAGCAATCGCTCATCATGCATTTCTAATATTTGTACATAATTTATATAGTTATTGAAATTATTTAGAAAGGACAAAAGGAGATAAATTTGTTCGATGCTAATAGTATTGCAATACATATTTTCGTATGGATTGGTGCAAATATAAAAATTTATTAAATTATTGGGAATATTGGATGGAAATATTTAAGATATACCTAGCCTCCATGTATTTATTGTTTAACAATTTATTGATTTTTTATGATTTTTTTAGAAGGTCAAGTATATCATGTATAGTTATGAAGTGTTAATAATAATAATCTAAAATGTCAAATGTTTTGTGTAAATAAGCAGAGATTTGGAACATTACATGATTTCCAAGAAAAAAACTACAAAAGATGTAAATACCTAATAAACAAATAATTAATGTGAATATATGTGACGTGTTTATATTTAGTTAAATACTGAATATTTGAGAATCGAATTGGAGGCTATGATAATAAGTATGTATATCACAATAACAAAAATTATAATTAAAACATGCCGAAACAATATTGCATTAGTAAACGAGTAAATAAGTATAGAAATATATATAAACTCGGCGATAAACTGGACAAAATTCGAACAAAACAAAATAGTAATGATTATAATAATCATTGCTAGTGAGGCAGACACGATAAACGCCAATAAAAGAGCCGACTTACCACGCACAGTGGACCCTTCATCATTGAGGGAACAATAGAGCGTTTTACCTAGAGCTAATGTTTTTCCACAAGGAGAGAGAAAGTTTTCCGAAAAGGGTTTAAGAAGGTAAGGGTTAAAACATCGATTCCAGGTTAGTCATTCTGCACCTGGTCTTTGGGTCCGGTCTTATAAACAAAATTACGTCACTACACGTTCATTATCAACATCTTCTTCGTGATCGAGTCCCATTGTAAGGCAGCCTTACCTTGCCACCATTTCAAAGCGGCTGTCAATCCCACCCGGGAAAACAAAACTCACGAATAAAACAAAAAACATAAAACAAATACCCATCGACCAGACAATCAGTCATCAATTCAAAAAATACACATAATATGTTGAGGTACATATTAATTAGTTTTATTCGTTCATCATCCGAAAATAGAATGGCATCCTTACCTTGACCCTTTGCAGGTCAATAGGGTTCATGATGGTACCCTGGAAGAATTCTACGGTAGTGAAGTGTCTCTTGAAGAGACCTTCCAGTTCTAGGTCAGGTGGTTTCCTGCACATCCCAATAGTTACAAACAAGAACAAATCAAAGTCTACTGAACAACAACTAAAGAATTAAATGATAATTAAATACGTAATAATTCAAGATCGACATTCCCCATCTCATCAGTTCTCAGCAAATGTTCTTCAAAAAATACCGCATGCAATTTTATTACTTCATAATATATAATATAGTAATAATAATGTAAAGGCAAATTGTAACGTTGCTAATAGTCCAACTACTTCTGCAATTATCATTCAAACCTAATTCTTATCATATATAACTTCAAACAAATTAAAAGTTAAAATTCAAATTTTTACGTTAGAATTAGATTTGCATGACAGAAATCATAGAAAAAGTGCGCTCTGCAGGATAATGTAATATTTAAAAAAGAAGCAAATGTAACAAACGAACGAATCGAAGATGATATTATTATGCGTTGCTTTGGTCACTTTTAATAAGTTTAATTTGTTTGAATTTTTGTTGATTGCTTGATATACCTTGACACGTTCAAGGTCAACAGCGTTCATCATCGATCCCTGAAAAAACTCCACTGTTGTGTAGTGTCGCTTAAGTAATCCCTCCAACTCCAGATCGGGCTCTTTTCTATAATAGAAAGTCACAGAAACGCACAAGAAATGTATATCGTTAGCTAATAAGCTTTTTATTTCTTCGAAGAAATGTCAGAATTCGAAGATAAAAAGAAAAAAAAATTACAAAAAAAAAATTTAATCACACATTGAAAACATTTTTAGAGTAAATTTTATTCGTTGCGCGATTAATATTTTACCTAAACGTACTAGTTTTTATACAAAAATAAAAATTACTCTAAAATTGTCGAGTATAATTAAATAAGTAACTTATGATCATACCTGTGTAGAAAGACAACTTCCACGTCAACATCCTCTCTATCTTCGTGAAGAAAGTCTTTGAGAAAGTGAGATACAGACTCGTAGGTGATATGTCCACAGACCACAATATGCCTGAACTCAGAAACAAGAGCATTAGAATAGGTTCAGAATACTAAACAAAATATATAATTAAGACTAAGACGCGAACAAGAAACCACTGGTCACTACTTCATACGAATATATCAATCATCAGCATCTGTTTTCTTGCTTGTTACAAACTTGTGAACTTTTTAGTAGTTTCCACTGCTGATTAATGACCATTGTTTTCAGTTCGTGGGTGAAATATTACTTGAGTAATCACTACAATTTTATATATTTAATTCATGATGCTCATGCTGAATTAAAATCAATCGTCAAACACTACAATTTTCATAAAATATAAACCCGCAAACCAAAGTGAAACTATAAATCTACCTAATAAGGAATTTAATTAAGCTAATTAGTTTTGTACTAAATGCAAGAATATGATATTGCTTTTAATTTCAAAATTTAACATTTTTTCTCTCTTGCAACTCTTGAAAGAAATTAATTGCATTATTGCATTTAGATCAATTAATTATTATATATAAGTAGAGGGTTTTATTACTTTTTGTGCCAAGCAACTGTGGCATTTGTAATTGGGTAAAAAATGCAACGCAGTGCCTAATTCAATCTAAAAAGGTAACGTCTACGTAAAAAAGTTTACGAAAGGCACACGCACTCCACACACAAATTAATTAATAATAATTGCTCCGTTCTGCTTTTATATTGGGTTTTTATTATTGATGTATAACGAATGTTAGTTCTACTTCAGGAGAAATTTTAAATGCCATATTGGATTATTCTGATTGCAAAATAAGATGGCTAGCAAGCTTATAAATGCAGCCATTTCAAAATTTAAGTAATCAATCAGAATTAACAAACATGAAACAAATAAAGGACTAAGATATAGATAAAAATGAAGATAATATGGAAATGACAGGATATTCTGAAGACATTAGAATAGTTGCGGATTTTCAATCTAACACAACCTAACCTAAAACATCTAAATATACAAACGAATGGGGTCAAATTAAAATTGAATGAAAAATGATTATAACGTTGAATTTGGGATGAATTTACTTTATGTACATAAGTATACAAGGTGTAATTGCCTGTTGTGCACATTGCCTGGCCGCGCATTACTCTTTTTTTTTAAATTTATATTTGTAAATTGAAATAAAATTAATAAATTTATAACAAAAGATATTATCTCGAAATATTTCAGTCACTAATGTTATCTAATTGGTGTTTATTTTTATTAAATATTAATGAAAATACATTTTAACTTTAGCTGACATGTACCCTACCATTCGTAAAAGTGGTAAATTTAATTATTATTTAAAAGTGTACATTTAGAGATTGAATTATTAACTGAATATTTTATATATTTAATATTGGGATCAGTATTCCAAGAAAAATTTATTTGAAGAGCTTTTTTAATAAAGCGTGCAGAACATTGTAAAAATCAATTAATATAAACTAAAATTTAAATTAGTTAATTATAAATAATATTAATATATTAAGGACATAACATGAAAATTGTTCATGAAAAGTACTAAATTAAAATATGTTGCAAGTTTGTCCTAGCCATATAACGAGTTTAAATTTCAAAAGACTTAAATTAAATAAATATATTATTATATATGATTAATTTAGAATTCAATTCTTTAAGCAAAAAATGAATGATATTTCTTCATGGCTAGAACATGCTTACATTCTTCTTCTACACTACAACAATTTGCTCGCGAAAACAATTAAAAAGTTAATATTAAAAAAACAAATAATAAATAAAAAAAACTTAAAATTAAGAAACAAATAAATAAAAACAAAATCAAATGAAAAGTAAACAGAATAAATGTAAAAAAGATGAACTAGCGAGTGTTATATTTAATAATAAAAAGAGAGTCTCATCATCAATAAAAAGAAAATGAAAACATGGTATTCTAGGATCTTCTCACCTTCTGCCTCTTTCGTTCTTCAAGGTGCCACCATATTTTGGCCTAGTCCCGATCAAGTCAATAATCTCGGGGATACAACTGGCAAATATCGCCTAGAAGACGCACAGCCAGAGGACAAACAATTAAAAATCATAATCATGTCGTTCGAAATAGAGGCACAAAGGAAAACAAACTAGTAACTTTCTTTCTATTCTTGTACTTTTGATTACATTTATCTTAAGAGATTGAAATTTTGAATAACACTAAAAAAATACTAAAATCGGAATAATCACGTTTCTATTTGTAATTTCTTCTATTTTTGTCGAATAAAATTTATTAATGATTTTAAAAATTTTTTTTGCTGTAAGCTAAGGATGGTGACGGACATATTTCAGGAAAGCAAGTTACCGATGGGATATAAATACCTACATGAAGAGCAATAATAATGTCATTTAGTCAATAATGATGATAAGCTTTGGATTAACTTATCTTCATTTGTTATCAATGCTTCAGTAATTGTAATCTAATTAAAGTACGAGTACACAACTAAAACAGTCCACAGTCCAATTAGAGGAGCCTTATAGGTCTTCGGAAATAATGCACGCACGCTCGCTCATATAATAATAAAAATTTTAGGATCTTTTGAATTTCAATGAATTATTTATCTAACTATTTAATAATAGAGAAAATGATTTATAAAAATAAATAAATAAAAAATATGTAAATATGATTTTAACAAAAAATAAAAATAAAGCAATAAAATATACAATAATCAACAAACCTAATTGGTTTAGAATTAAAAATTAGTTAATTAATGATTTAATAATAATTAAATTAAACAGACCGAAAAATGTTTTAATTTGCTTTCTTATTTGCGCGGAATTAAAAAACCAATAAAACGCGGAGTAGACGAAGATAAAAACGCGATAAGATAAACCAAACACACCCAGCACATTCGCACAAGTTGAGAGCGCGGCCTTGCAGGGCGCTAGCAGGCTGTGCGGGCTCTAAAATCTCAAAAATAGCAAGATGACAACTCAAGTAATAATTAAGTAAAAGTAAATAAGTAATCTCATAATTGTCAAAATTATAAAACAAAGGAGATAATCATGTAATTACTCAATCATAAGGGGTGCTCTACTACTGCAAATGTATAATACTAAGAATTTTTTCTTCAACTACTCATAATTAATAATTATTATCAAAGGTAATAATAAGGAGATCTAAATTCTAACCAGGCTTGTATTTCAGTCATCCCATTCTGTATGCTCTTTCCAACAAATCCCAAAAGCAACCACAAACTCATGAAAATTTTAATTATACAACCAACAACACGACTGACCCGTTTTTTCGAAGCATTTACAAACAATTTATTTATTGAGTTTAGTCTATTTTTAATTTAATTACATACTTTAATAATTTGATTTTAAATTTAAATTGCCTTAATTTTGACCAAGGATTTATGAACTTGGTTCAGGAAATGGTCAAGGTTAGGTTTTAATTTTGAGATGTATTGAAATTGGAAACAAAATTTAATTAATTAATTATTTTGTTAATTAACATTATTCAGTTCGTGAGATTATGTTGATTAGTGTATTAAGCATACAGAATGCAGTCCAAAACTCAATATTCGGCAGCTATGCACCCTTTAAGCATGCCAAGAAATGAACAACTTCTAATTAAAATGTGAATATTTGCGTTTTGATTTTGTTTGATCCTTAAAAATTATATTTCAGTTCTGCAACTTTTGTGAGTAAACCTAAAACTAGTTTAATTTAATCATAATCAAATAAGTTTCTTATTTCAAACTTACATGATAAATTTAATTTTTAGGAACAAACAAATTTAAAAGTAGTAACGATCATAATATAATTGAGCGGCAAAAAGTTCCCCATGAAAGCAAAAAAGCAAAATTACAAAAATTCATTGTGAACAAACAGGGGCGGAAATTTTTGCACACTAATAAGTAATTGAATGGATAATTCATTTGGACAATTAATGCAATCAATTACTTGCTATTTATGATACGGTTACGTCATATATAGCGCAAAGCATAACCCAAGTGCTACACTATTTATAGGTAATTATAATTATGTATATAAAAAGGTAAAGGTAGCGACATTCCTCGTGTTATTATATAATATATAATAATATAGTATAAATATATAATATGTATATATAAGATAATAATATAATCGGTTATATTATTGCATATTATTGTGATATATCGGGGGCAGTACCTGCGTCGCACATCTTTGCTGTACTTTCCGGCATACTTGGGTCGATTTGCAGCGAGCTCAGTGATCTCCGGAATCCAGCTGGCAAACACCGCCTAACAACCCACATTACCCATCAGGCTCCTCGTATAGGACCCAAACATTTTTACTAACATACTAAACTACTTAAATAATCACTACCAATTTCTATTTCAAATTTTCAGCATCTTCTTTTTCTTCTTAATTCTTATTTCATAAATTTCAAAATAAAAATCTTATTTTTTGTCTACTTTTCTGTCATTTTACTTTTATTTTTGAAGATAAAAACAGGAAAATAAGGAATTATTGATAATTGTTATATTGCTTGTTGTGTGTCATGTCTCTAAAACTACAGATTTATAATTTAAAGAGAAATAAGTAATTAATTAAGTAAGTAAATTAGTTAGGAACAATAAATACATGAACCAATCCTGAATAATTAGATAGACAAGTCACAAAAGAAGATGTTGGTGCATTAAAAACAAGATCAACACTAATAAGAATTAAGTAATAGAGTAACTATTTAATCAATTTAATAATTAATTAATTTAATGGTGTGTGGACGCAAGTTAGTAGGAATAAGAAGAATAAGAATATTGTTCGCAACATGTCACATAAGGTAATAATTAATTCAAACAATTCAAGGAGTTAGTTCAGCGCGATGCGGTTATTCGATCAAGGTGTGCGCTGCTACTAAGAAAATTATACTTAACAAGAGCCCAAAAGTCAATTAGTGCAGGCATTCGTACAGACTCAACGTAATTAGTGTAAACCGTGTTCCGTTTAATTCATTTTTATGTGTAGTGTGTGCTTTACCTAATTTCTGGTAGTTGATTTCCTACTAAATATCAGGTTTTATTTTTCAAAAATGAATCTATTCGCTTTACATAAGACCTACAGAGTACTTCTGATAATTCTTGTTGTTATATTAACTCTTATAAAAGCATTAACTCATATCATGAAAATACAATATGGCAACACTACGCTAAAATTGTCTGAAGTACTTTTTAAGTCATAAGTAAGTTGAATTTAGAAAATAAATTTTTACTATTACTATAAATATAGAAATGCCTAAATCGGAGCCCGAAATAGTCAGGGATGTACCTAATATTAGGTCTATAGCCCAAAGGCATCCATTTTTTGGGACGCGTATGTATTGACGGCCCTGGTAATTTCTTTGCCACAATTATGGGCAGATCTTTATTGGTTTAAACATAACATTTTATGATGATTTATAAGAATGATTGTTGTACCTTTTCCCATGTTCTCGCTTGTATTCTCCGCAGTATTTGGACCTAGTTCCTACAAGATCTATAATCTCTGGTATGCTACTAGCAAAAATTGCCTGCAAATAACAGTGCATATGTAAATAATATTCACTATTCTTTTCTTATATCCATTTACAATTTTTTAAATATGATTGCATTTTTTTATAATTTTTAAAATTTAATTTTTATATATGTATATTTTTTTACAATTATTAATAAAAGTAATAGAATAATATTTTAACAATTACAGTTTTACTATTATAAACTAAACTTAATTCATTTTCAAAATAAAATAAAACTTATTTTAAACAGAAATCTGTGAAAACATAACCTTTTTGTTGTTAGAATTTC
>JASKGN010023866.1:0-10235 GCA_030556245.1 Falagria sp. GC000072 | reverse complement strand
CGAGCTTTTCACTTCTATTCCGTTTGATTGGGAATGATAAAAGATAATATGCTAACATAGCCTAGTCATAAACACAAATATCCACGGTTTAACATTTTTACAAATATTTATATAAAGAAATACAAAGGGAAAATGATTTCATAGATTTCCAACTTAAAATTATGGACGCAAATCGTGAACACATCAATCTTCAAAATGTAACACTATAATGTATTTGTTGATAACAATAATTGACAGTCCTTAATGATGCCTGATCAAATATTCCTTTTCTAACATTAGTCTTTTTTCTGTTAATTATTTGTCGTAAATTTTAAATATGCTGACATTTTTCAATGTAACATTGATAATAATTATTTTTTGATGATGGAACGAAGTTTGAGTATAAAGATGTGTTCAGAATACCATCACGTGTTCAGAGTCTAATGACGTTACCTGTCAAATTCACATTTGGATTCATTGACATGGTGACATATTTAGATACCTTTAATTAATACAATTAATACACTTTAGACCAGTGGTTCCCAAAGTGTGAGCCTCTAGGGAGCCGCGCTGTTGTCATAGGGGAGCCGCGAAATATGGCAACTTTCTTGTGGCAACGATGATGTCTGCAAACGCCCGCCATTTAAGAAAGGCCAAAAATTTAGAAAGAAATTTGATGTATTAAGGGAGCCGCGAAAATAATCGGATGTATTGAGGGAGCCGCAAACCGAAAAAGATTGGGAACTTCTGCTTTAGACTATTGGTTTCTAAATTCAAGTCAAAATAGGCTCACAAGGCAGATTGTAGGTATTTACTCAATTACCCCCAGTAGTTATAGTTCACATCCGGCGGCTGTATATACTTTTTGATGATCATCAAATTCATATTTAGTGTTTGTATTTTCATTCGTTCACATGCAATATACCAGTAGTTAAATCAAATATAGAATT
The DNA here is from genome assembly GCA_030556245.1 of Falagria sp. GC000072. NCBI lineage: Eukaryota > Metazoa > Arthropoda > Insecta > Coleoptera > Staphylinidae > Falagria > Falagria sp. GC000072. The sequence goes on along the minus strand of JASKGN010023866.1, from coordinate 9,306 downwards.
CATACTCAAAACAAATGAAAGCAGTAAACACATATCGAATTTTGCTCTTTGAGTTTAATCAAATAATTTTACAAATATTATTATAATTTATTAATATGTTATAATTAACATGTACTGGAAAATATACACAACATTTTTATAAATGAGTTTCCAATTTAACTGAAATTGATAATGTTTCTTTTGTATCTAACACAAATATAAATTTCTAAAATAGAGCAAATTTTAAAATCGATTATTGTTCTGATCCACTTCTAGTTGATATTCGAACAGGTTGAGTACCAACTAAATGCACCACTATACAAATGTTCTAACTAAACAACCCTTACAACTTTGGCACTTGAGTTATTTATGCTATCCTTTCGAAACGATAAGAGAATCGACTCTCACTCTAAATTTGCGGTAGTGGGTATTAAATAGGTTTAAGCACCGTGTATTGTCCGAGCAATATGTTAACCAGGGTTGCATTGAGTTAAAACTGATTTTTAAAAGCATTGATTTAAATTAAAAATATTTTTGCTTATTCTATCAACTTTAACAAGTTTTAAACTTAAATAATTAGGTTGTTCACCTCTATACTCAAATTTTAATATGTGATAGTACTAATTATTTTAGACCCACCGGAGCAATCAGTTTTTCAAAAAATACAATAGTTTTCAAATGAAAGCCAATTTAGTCTTAATGACGTCACAGGGCTTGGACCAATAGAGACGAGCAATAACTACCCGAACATCTCCACTACATGCACACTAGAGGCGACGAACTCAGCTCGTCTCTAGATCCAAGCCCTGTGACGTCATTAAGACTAAATCGGCTTTCATTTAAAAACTATTGCATTTTTTGAAAAACTGATTGAACATAAGGGTATTAAATGCTCCCCTGCACAACATTCCCTAAAGTTTTTTCAAAATTTATCTGAGGTGAACAACCTAATTAAATATATTCAAAATTTATTAAGAGTCATCAATGGAAAGGTTGGAAAACGATTAAAATCTTTCAAAGAGAAAATTGGATGACGCCGACACGTGGACGACGTCATTCGCGAAAACTCTTGCAACGGGCCGTCACATGCATGTCTAAGACCATGCTTCTCATTCACCCCATGCTGTGGCCGCCACATGCATGGTCCATCCACTCACACTCCAAGCACACCATGCAACGGACCGGCTCACATGCATCCCAGGCCATGCTTCTTTCACCCCATGCAATAGCTGGTACTTGCATGCGTCAAGTCCAAGCAAGCATCCGCGCTTGCCGCAGACTCGCCACATCCATGCCCCATAAAAAAACTATTGCAATAAAATGGAAACGCTTCAAATTCATTAAAGTTACATTTGTGTTCACAAAATGTTTTATTTAATAAAGTTTTATAATTAGGAACAAATACCCAGTGGAAACATTGAATAGGTTAAATTGTGATGTTATTCTATGTGGTACATACATGTCACAGATAGATCGAGACTTGAAGAGGGTCATTTCACTTCCCCAATAACTTGTCTGTCCTGTATGGTTTTGCATTGCTAGTTATGCATGATCGTTCATGTAGGAATATTCAGGAACATTCGATACGAATTCGTGTCAAAGTCATGATAGGTTACGAAATGCCAGCTACGTGAGTGAGGTCGGTCGGAGGTACAATTCCCTTTGGAATTGTTCACCCCATTATACAATACTATACATGGCATGACGTTATTCCTGCTGCGATACTCCTAGTATTAGTAATGGCTTATGGTTCCTTGCTTAATTTAATGAGAATAATATAGTCTATATTAGGTACCCACAGTTTCTGTCTGATCCTAGATCTGCCAACATTTAACTTGGATATAATTAATAAGAAATTTTTGATTCTTTTCCAAATTGCCACTTAATTTAGAAGTATTATTGATTTTTTTTTATCTGGGAGAACATTTTAAACGACATGTTACATTTCCCGATATACCTGTTGGTAATTTACATGTACATATTAGCAATTACTACCGATGATATAAACTAGCTTCCCCCCTGAGGATATTATTCAATTATATACCTAGTTTCGTATTTCATCCCTTATGACAATGTATGAAATGCATCTGTAAGCTATATGTAAATTTAACTCTAGTTTATCTCCAAGTATAAAAATATTAATAATTCAAGAAAAACGCACATGAACTGCGTCTGGAATATAAAACGCAAAATCTGGATATTAGTCATCTTCAATTACTTTCAAAGCATTCGTACCCTTACCAAAAAGTCGAGATCAAATCAGCTTATAGCGATATAAGAAACTGCCTTCTGCTTAGAGATAAAATATCTTGGAACGAGTGAAAGTTAAGAAAGCACGAGGAGAGTTGATGCCATGTGCTTGGGTCTATAGATGTTCAGGATCAATGTTAGATCCTTCTCGTATACACGTGAGCGTGTGTAGAATAGAGCGAAAGCTTTCGGGTGGATTCCGGTGCCTGGAAACGGCGAACGCCGAACAGCGAACGGTGAAACATGAACGTCATTTGTATTAGGTTCGAATTGATGTGCTGGGGGTTAGCCATCGTGGTTGTGGAGAATATCGTTGGCGTAATTGATTTAGGCTATTTACAAACCCGAAATATCCAACTAACCAGGACAGCACGTTTGATATACGCAATTTGGAAGGCATTGTTTGTGCGTTCTATTTGATAGCTTGTTAATCAAGCACATTTTTGCTACTTTCAATAATGGATTTGATAAAAAGGTCGGCCTATTAATGAAATGCAAATTGACGACGTGTTCGATTTGCATTTGGATTTGGTGTATTAATCAAATCGCATTACTTCCACCTTCATTATTCATTGATTAATTCGTACTTGTCAGTTGAACAACAATCACACGTTAATTGCATCCTTCGAATTTATCCCACAGCCAATTAATCCCACTAATACTTGTCATTACGATTTTCATTTGTCTTGCAACAAATCGATACAAATGTTACAAATATTGGGTATTCAAATAAGAATTTAAGATATTTGACCAATTTTTAAATTTTGTACGTCATATCTAGTAATATATTCTAGTTACAAATTTTTAAAAATTTACATATTTAAATACTTTTTAAGCAGTCTTCAACCATGGAGTAAAAGTTAAAAGTTAATCACAAAAGCTTTTCTTCAACGACAAGAACTCTTATCTCAATCACGCAAAGTGGCTGTTGGCTGTCTATCCATGTTGGCAAATTACGTCCGCCATTAAGATTAAGCTAATTTAAATTCAATTTTATGCATTCGACCTTTTTTCATTTTCTTTCTCGGGTAATATACTGAGCGATTTCTGCAACATCTAAAAATGCCCTTGCTGTTAATCTTTTTAAGTTTTTCCATTCATAAGACAGAGATTTCCCGCATCACGATATTTTTATCCTGGCATTTCTGTGCATTGCTAGGCACTCTTTGTTTGCATTGAAGAGAACAGCGAAAAAGGGAGGATGGAAAACGCATTCGCGAATTGAAGCTGAAACAGGGCACACTTTGCATACTCTTCATCTCTCCTTCCTGGCTTTCCTATTGATTGAATACAGACTCGTTATTAAAATGCAATCGTTATTCAAGTACTTGAATGCAAACGAATTACGTATAAGTAACTTGAAGGAATAAGTAGTATAAAGCAATAAAAATGGAAATCTAGAATTGTATTTTAACCATTTGTTAAAAAATCCAAGTTTAATAATTCTGTTGTTTTTTATTTCATTGCAGAAGAAGATTATGACGCATTTTGTTTGGCATATATGTTCACCTACAGAGATTTTGAAATGGGTACGTTGGGATTAGCCTGGACAGGAGATTTAAAGAATGCCGGAGGAGTTTGTGAGAAGAACGGGGTAAGCAAATCATCATTTCCTATACATTTCCCCAAAGCTATAATTAATCCTTGTTTATCGGCAATTGAACAAGAGCTATTCTAAGTATCCTGTATCGATAGCCATTAGTTCGGTTGAAAAGCACCTGTCGAACAATTAGCATCCGCAACCCCCTAGTTGCGGGTAGGTAATTATTGCCAAATTAATCGAAATGAGGATGACACATTCCCTTTGCGATGCTTGTATTTATAGTCCTTTTGTCCATTCATTTTAACAAAACCTTACGTCGTCCATATTCACAATGTACTACAGACAATTGTGAATTGCTAACTGTAGCTAAGGGGTGGTTTATGTAGCGTAACAGCATTGCTTAAATTAATTTATTATAGAATTTTCCAATGAAAAATTTACGCTTAGATTCATTTACACCAGAAGCTTCAAAGAATTTGAAACATTTTAATTTATGTTATAATGAAATTTTATTATTATTATTATTACATTTTATTTTAATAAACATATCACCTTTCTTTTGCATTCATGAAAATTGTATAATCCTCTGAAAATGAAACAAGTGCAGTAAAATAATACTGTGTAGGCATACATGTACTCCTCTAAATAAATAATTTGTCGTCACATCCTTGTTTTCCTTTGCTTACAAACCATAACATTCATCTTCATTCCACGTTAACATATTTATCCCACGCTTTTAATATCTATTCCCAACTGGCCGCCACGCTACGCGCAATATGGGTGCATAATATTAATGCCTCCACTGGGTGTACAAATTTCAACCGCCCCCGTTTCAACCTTTTAGCGTCGCGTTTTATGCTTATCATATTCGATTTATGTTCTAACATACCGTATAGGCCGTAAACCAGTATCCTCTCTAAGTGGTCGTAATTAAATTACAGCATTACCGAGGCAGCATGAAGTCGTTAAACACCGGTATCGTTACGTTATTGAACTATGGAAAGCATGTGCCACCTGCTGTCTCTCACGTGACGCTAGCACACGAAATTGGACATAATTTTGGATCACCTGTGAGTTATCATAATGCAAAGCTAACTGTAGAATCAATGTTGATTCGTTTTACAGCACGATCCGGAATTATGCACACCAGGAGGTGACGATGGCAACTTCATTATGTTTGCACGTGCCACATCAGGAGATAAGAAAAACAACAATCAATTTTCTCCATGTAGTTTGAAATCAATTAATCCAGTTTTGAATTTCAAAGCGCGATCAGCCAAGGGTTGTTTTACAGGTTCGTAGTTTATAGAATTTAGTATTTTGGAATTTTAGAGTAATTTTGGATATTTCTATAGAACCCCAAGCTTCACTTTGTGGAAACGGTGTCGTAGAAGAAGGAGAGGAATGCGATTGCGGTTGGGAGGAAGACTGTCGCGATCAATGTTGCTTCCCACAACGTCGATACGCACCCTTAGATGAACCCCCTTGTCGTCTAACTCCACGGAGTGTATGTAGCCCTTCCCAGGTAATAATATCCGCTTTCGAGTGACCGACTTATTTAACTAATTAACATTTCTAATTACCACAGGGCCCTTGTTGTACGTCGGAATGCCAAGTGAAATTTGGAGATAAATGCCGCGATGACAATGGATGCCGTGCTACAAGTTATTGTAACGGTCGAGGACCCCAATGTCCTCCTTCTGTAAATAAACCCAATAAGACAATTTGCAACAAGGAATTTGTCTGCTTCATGGGAGTGAGTATCGAATCAATTATTACTAACAGGCAATTTAATATTGTTGACAAAGTTTTCCCTTTGATCATCGTAAACTTGTGGTTTATTAAATTATCTTTCATTTCAGGAATGCACCGGTTCCATTTGTCTTGCTTATGGTCTCGAGTCTTGCCAATGTATACCTGGTAAAGGCGATCCTAAAACTAAAGCATGCGAACTTTGCTGCAAATTACCGGGTGACAATCAACCGTGCATATCATCGTTCGAATGGAATGATATGCCCTACGACATTCCAGACATGTATTCTAAGCCAGGCACGCCATGTAATGATTATAGTGGCTATTGCGACGTCTTCCAAATGTGCCGGGAAGTGGATCCATCAGGACCTTTGGCAACTTTGAGGAAACTTCTATTGTCTGATGAGAGCATTGCTAGTTTTAAACGATGGTTAATGGATTATTGGTATGCTGTGCTATTGATCATCTCATTTATTATTGCTTTATTGGTGAGTATATTTAATTCAGATATATGCGTTCTATATTTTTATTTTAATATTTTATATCAATTTAAATATTAATAGGCAAAAGTTATATTCTCGATTTATTTCCTAAACAAACGTGAGTTATAAAACTTATAAGAAATTAAAGCGAATATGTGGCTAGTGCTTATTTACTTATTAGCTGCGTTCGTTATTTTATTAAAGACTTTAATAATCCGATTTATTACTGAAATTTGTAATGAAGAAAACGAATCACGAAAACACAAAAAGTGTAATAATTCATTAATTCTATGGAATATAGACGAGGAATATCAACTGTCATTTATTTGTAGGAAACAACGATATTAAAAAATCATTAATAACGAACTTAATAAGGAAAATTAATAAAGAAACTTATTTTTTAAACTACATTAAAGCCTTTAATAAAATAACGAATGCAGCTATTGTATTTATTTCAAACCCTAAGAATAAAACTATTGACACTTTTCAATTTTTTAGGTCTTCAGCACGAAATTCCTGGGTAAACATTCGGACCAAAAACTAAAAACTGTGACAATAATGCATAGCCAAACAACAGAAACAGTTCGCTTACCTCCTGATGGAGATGGGAATAATGTAACTGTACATCCTGCCATACGCTCTAAACTACCACTTAAACGCAAAGTGCGTGATGGTAAATTACGCAAAGCCAAACGCAAGAATGGTGCAGCCAAAGAGACTCACAATAACAATGTGAATAGTCCAAATAAAACCAACAAAGTTTCCCCAAAGAAGAAGAAACGTGTTTCGGCTGCAGTAGGAGCAGAAGAGCCCAGGAAACGAATTGCAGGAGACACAGCTGCCATCATAGAAATTCCACCGAGCAAAGTGAAGAAATCCCAGCAAGCGGGCACAGTTGCTAATAACAATAACAACAAGAAGAAAAAGAAAAAGAAGGAAGTGATTGACTACAGCAGTGTGCAAGTGGATGCCGAAGGTAAAAAAGGATTACTCGGTGCTGAAGTGCTGCACACTCCTTTAACGCCGGAAGCAGATCCAGTTGGCAAAGTGCAGAATTGGTTGTTGAAGTCGCACGCGGCGCTGCCAAAATCGAAATCGACTCCTGCAGGACTAACCGTGAACGGGCGCAGTCCACAAAAAAGGGTTCCACCGCCTCGGGACAAGACCAATAAGAGCCACAGCGTAGGCAACATCGCGGAAAAGAATAAAGAAAAAGTGCGACTGCAGGTTGTATATAAACCGCCTTTTAAATTTAGTGTCAAATTACGTAAACCCGAAAAGACTTGTGTTGTGATCGAACGCGTGAAGACATCCGCGACGCAAACCGCTCCCACCGTTGGGAAAGTCAATGACAAAAAGGACAAACCAAGAACAGGGATACTGGTGCGGACTGTGAATGAAAAGAGTGTCAGCAGAAGCTGTAACCAGGAGGGCGAGAAAGTGATGACGACGAATTTGGCTTCTAGTCCATTGAATGTAAACCTTCCTAAACCATTACCAACAGCAACTGAAATCGATTCTAATGTACATACCGTCCAGTCAGACCTTGAGGTCCTGTTATCCGAAAGTGAGTTTCTCTTTTCGGATGAATGCGAGAACTGATATTTACATTCCCAATTTTAAAACTTAATTGATTTATCAATGGCTGTGGAAAGTAATTTTCCAATTTTGTTTTTTACTCTTAAACATTCCATTTACTTTTATTATAAGTTCCGAATGACGATAGGGTGGGATATAGCCGACTAAACAATTTGAATGCGAGATAAATTTCAAGAAGAATAAACTTTATTAAAATTTACTAACAAAATTAAATTAAATGTAAATTTAAATATATATAAATCTTTTTCAAATTTTATAATTGGCTACATCCCACCATGAGAAATGAATTATTATAAACAGTGTACATGAAGAAGTCAAAGGAAATGAGAATCACTATAGTGTCAACAAATTGTGGTCAATAAGGAATAGTTTAAAAATGTAAATTTTCAATTTTTTAAAGTTAATCCTTTTAAACTATCACTTGCTAACCACTACTTTATGAATTTTGAAATCAATTAATCTGTGATTTTTTACCAATAAAATAATACATAAACATAACTTTAAAATGCTACGTACGCTACGCTAAATGATGATTTCAAATGCCTGTTGAATTATTTTCTTCTGCCAAAATTTTGCGACCAACCCTATATCCTAAAAATCTATATATAACTTAAACGCTGTCAAAGTCAATGTTCTCCATGGTACATATCAATCAAGAAAAATATCAATTTGGCTAAACAAATCAATCAATCAATACAAGCAAGTAACATATAACCAAAATAATTCATCTAGGCATGGAAATACTTAAAGTATATGAACAAATCGATTTTTAATTAAATAAAATAAGAAAGGTATAAATTATGTACAAAATTGATAATGAAGTTTATACATATTATATATTTATTTACAATATCACATTGTATATTGTAAATTTCAACATTGTAAGATTGTAAATAGTATTGCCCTATTTATATATAACATTGTGCGCTTGTATTACGGTATTTTTACAGTGCCATTTTTTATGTAATTGTAAAAATTAAACAAATCATTCTGTATTATAAAAGTATTAAGTCGAGTCGCAGGAACATAAATTAAATGTATTGCAAAACAAAATAAAACTTATCACAAATGTATAAACTCGATGATTCCGTTGTATTAATGAAATTATTAGTTCATATAAATGTGTCAATGCAATGAAAATCAATTCGCGTAGATATTTACGTAGACATTATACATATAGAAATTAAAAAATTAAAAAAAGCCTGGTAAACATTATAAATGTGCCAAACAAAATACACATTCCCTAAAGTATAACTAATAAACACTTATTATTAAGTTAATCTTGATGAACTATTGTCATTGGAAAACAAGTGCGACAGAGTGTCTCAAGTCAATTCATCCCTGACACCCTTGTACTGATTAAAATAAAGTCACTTAGATACAAGTAATCATTCCAATTGAAATAAAATGACTTGAAATTATAGAAAAACACTAAGCTGTGTTCAAAAAGTATTTTGTGTACCCGATCCACATATATGTCATATGAGTGGCTATTAATATATTGTCTTAGTATTTGAATTAATACTTTCGGGATTAATTGTTTTAATCAACCAAATTTTAAATTATTTTTTGTAATTTATTTTTATAGGGTTTTATTAAAATGTATTAAAACTGTTGATTTATAAGTGATGTTAGTGTAAATTATGTATCAATGATTAACAAATTTCCATTAATTTTTGTTAACATTTACATTTTAGAACA
>JASKGN010023844.1:0-13009 GCA_030556245.1 Falagria sp. GC000072 | reverse complement strand
AATATCCATATAGCATACTTTTGGAACAAGATACTTCGCAAATATTTGCATTTCTCATCATGCTTGTCTGCTTTCAATAACTGTAATGACAATTTTATGCAATTACGTGTGTATTACCGTTATCTAAGGATTACAACTTATATCTAACTTACATCTAAGTACATCTATAATATTCAGAATTAGTATAGAAAATTTGAGTGAAGAAAAACCAATCATTATATTACAAATTGGCCATACTGAGTAAATTGCTAATCCTCTGTAGCTATAGTTTACATTCAACTGCAGTTTCCGTAAATTATGAAATTTAACTGTCAAGTGCAATTGTTCACACTCTTAAAACTAATTTATTGCTTAGTATCCTGTACACAGCAATTCTGTGAAAGCAGAGAATTACTTGCTTAATGTAATTAAAACAATTATAATGAGATTACAACAAGCACTTGCAGAAGAATTAATTATAATTCTTCTACGTCATAATATAATTACAAAAATAAAAACTGAGTTTTTAAAATTATAATAAAATTTATAAAAAAGTAAATTTAAATATATGTGAAGATAAAGTATTAGTTTCTGCATGTATGACTTATTAAAATCAAATTACAATTATGAGAAATTCATGAATACTTCCACTTCTGCGTTTGCATAATTATGACGGATATTTTCAATTAACTAATGGTTTAATTAACTATGTACATGTATATAGTCCTTCATAGTTAATAATAAACTATTAAAACATCCAGATATAACTAACTATGTCTAGTACGCGTTTTATTAATATACTTTAGCATCAACTTAATATTTATATTTGTTTCAAACTAGATAAGTTCAAGAATTTAAATTCATTTGTAACGTGTAATTTCTTGTTTCTTACAGGATATCATCTTGATGGCGGCTTCCGTGCACTTATCAGTACTTGACAAACTATTAGTTTGCCTGGTGGCTACTTCATTTCTTCTAACGACGACGTGGGCGGCAGGTAATTTCTTCTTATCATTATTTATATCTCTTTTATAACATTCCAATCTTATAATTTTGGATTTTCTATATTTTTGCCCTTGAAAAGTTTACTTACTGGTCAAAATGTTAAAAGAATAGAATACATTTGTCAACTAACTTTCTAGTATGGTTGTGTCCAATTTAACAACCTTGATTGTGATGATTAAGAAGTTTTTATTTTAATTTAAGATTGACATGTGTCATTATAAGTTGATAAATGAGTAATATCTTTTTATTAAAGGACAAATAAAACACTTTCACTTTAGTAAGAATTAGTGTAAAGTTTGAAAAAGTAATCTTCATGAGCATAAATCACGCGTTTGCCATCTTGGCGAGAGCGGCCATCTTGTTCAGAACACCCACGGCAGTGCCACAGCTAGAGCAGAGCGTTGCGCTAAAATATTTAATAAATATTTTCTCAGAAATAAAACAATTCAATAGTTACAAGTTTTTTTCTGTTTTTTTTCTTTCTTGAATTCACTCTTATTTCTATTCTAAGTAAAATATTAATTTGATTTAGCCATGCGTATAGAAACAAACTAGAACTGGATATTGAATTTGATTATAGATAGGTGAAATTATTCACGCATTTATTGTAACTGTAAATGAAAGTTTAGTCAAGTGTAATATTTGTTATAAACATGAATATATTAATATATTATATCAATGCACATTTTCAATTTCAAATCTTTCTTTCTCTTCTTGTATTTATGGAAACTTTAATATTTACAAAACTTTACTTGAAGTGAATGAATTTATAAATTTATAGCTTTTAGCTATTTGTATATCTGGTGTTATTATAATAAATGTTATATTATTACTTCACATATGCAACAAAATAACTATTTCACTTTATGAACTTTCTGCAATTATTCAAAATACTACCAGTGATAAAGTTAAATCTATATGGATCGTTTCACTATATAAATTGTTCTAAAGAAAAATTGATTCAATAGATTGTGCAGTACCTAAAGGTATTGAATGACTCATTCACACATAAAACCAAAGATTTTAAGCAACTATATATTTATTCCTAACAACCATATATGATACTAGCCTAACTGTGGATTTGTTGAAGATATTCCGGTTTGCTAAGGTTGTTAAGCGAGGTGAAGGCGTAGGCGTTACAAATTTTCATTTTATCTTGGTTTTATGGACTAACATCTTAGTAAACCACTAATTTTGTCAAATTATATAACTTTCCAACATTAGTTTGACTAAATTATTACTATTAGCATTGATTCAGTCATAAAATTACAAAATGCATATACTTAACACATTTCTCTCCTTAAATAAAATTAAAAGCTTAAAATAATTTTAATCCATGAGAAAATTAACTAAATAAATGATCATTTATAAATAGTTGCAAGTCTAGAAACAACTTAAATGGCAAACATAACAAGCACAAAATGAACTCCTAGTTACTTATAGCATTTGTGACCTTTTCTCTTTTCCATTCCCTCAATGCATGTTCCACGTTTATAACGTAACATTTGCAATGATTGTATACTCAATTTACGCCAAATTCAGGATTAAAATCGCGCACAATTCAATTATTTTCACATTGCTTGAGTTTTTGTTGTTGTTGTTGCTTATTGTTAGACAAAGACCAATTATTATTACTGTTGTAACAAGCTTTCTTGTTTTCTACTCTTTAAATTCTTTGAGCTTGATTAATTCACAAACCGCAATTATTTTTCAGATTTATGTGATGTCTCAACGGGTCAATCTAACATAATCTTAGATATCGAAGAAAGTCGAGGGTCATGTAAGTCAAATTTCTTTATTTCTTCATCATTCATTGACAAATAAAAATACTGGATTTATTTACAGCAATAAGTCAAGAAACAACACCAAGAGAATTAGCAATTGAAGGCGAGCCAAATGTAGATATTTTCCTGGACTTACACTTTCCGAAAGGTCCTGCAATATTTTTCCTAAATGGTAAAAAGCTGCAATTGCTTACACCGTTGGATCGAGATGAAGATGGAGCATCACATATCGTTTTTCAATTAATATGCACAGTTAAGGCGACTCATAAAAGACGTTCGATTCCGGTCATAGTCAGATTGACCGACATCAACGACAACGCTCCGGAGTTTGTGAATACGCCATATATGACCACGATTTCTGAGGTAACTGCACTTGGATATTTTTCATCTTCAACATGATGAGAGTTATTATATAAATTTTCATGATTATTTTCTAATTATGCAGTCATTACATGCGTGTCTAGTACTTGAGATGCTAATTCTTGTTTGTTCTCATGGATTTAAGATTAATTCACGCAATTATTTTGTATTCAAATTTTACGACCTTGTTTGCGTGTTTTCTAGTTGACTCCTATCGGAACCACGATATTCCAATTCATTCATGCTAAAGATAAGGACGCTGGAGTGAATGGTTTAGTAGAATATTCCATTATACCTTCTAAGGATAATCATTATGGCTATGAATATGAAGATGAAAATTCACGCATTACATCTGCTGATGGCTATGGATTTTTTGCTATTAATTTACCTCATCAAGGACAAGTCACAGTCAATCGAACTTTGGATTATGAAAAGACACAACGTTATTATCTTACTATTTTAGCAACGGTAACAAAATATATTCCATTATAATTTTCCATTTTTTCCTTAATCAAATTACATTTTCCAGGACCGTGCAAGAAATGAAACTCAACGAATGAGCTCAAAAACAATCCTTACAGTTAATATTAAGGACGATGATGATCAAAATCCTTCATTTATTTATAAAGGATGTATGCTTCTTGATGGAGCTTGCATTAATCCTGAATATCAAGCATCTGTAAGTAATTTTGTTTTATTCATGACTTCCTTACTAAATTTCTGAATTATTTCCAGGTGTCCAGTGGAGTTTTACATGGCGTTTTAAATATTTCCCCAGAGAAAATTCAAGCTATTGATATGGACACAATCAATGCTCCAATAAAGTATTCATTTGTTAGTGGAGTACCGGAAACATTTGATGAATACTTCAGAGTTGATCCAGACACTGGTGCCATTCATCAAACTAAAGCCGTTGATACAGCAACAACAAAACGCTTTGATATCATTCTAAAAGCACAAGAAGTGTCTGAAGCCAAACGCTCTACAACTGCAAAACTAACAATTACAGTTAAACCAGTTGACGCCAATCCTCCGGAAATACAAGTTTCTGCATCAGAAGGTTTTGTAGATGAAAATTCACCACTGGGTACAAATGTTCTGGATATGTTAGGAATGCCAATTAAAGTTACAGTGGAAGATAAAGATTTTGTACGTTATTTCACAATTTTAAAATTATAATTTATTATTTAATAATTTTTTAGGGTCCTGATGAAATTAAACCACAATACATTTTTGAATTGACAACTCCATACTTTGCAATTGACAAATTTGGAAATTTAGTAGTTAATGAAAATAACATAGACAGAGATCCACCAAATCCAGGCAAATTTCGATTTCAAATTGTGGCGAGAGAAAAAAGTGGAGTTGCTGCAAGTGCGCCACTTTCTTTGATTGTGAATTTAAATGATGTTAATGATAATCCGCCGGTGTTACCAATAATTCCACCAGTATCAGTACCTGCTGGTGATTTGAAAAGAAAAGTTATGACAATTCAAGCTACTGATAATGATGAAGGAAGAAATGCTGAAGTGACTTATTCTATTTATCATGTTTCCAATAATGGTAACAATAAATTTATTATTAATTCTCGAACTGGCGTTTTGGAAACTGTTGGGAAATTAAACGCTGGTGATCAGTATAGTTTAACTGTTCAAGCTACAGATAAGGGAGGATTATATACACAAGCTATTGTTGAAGTTACCATTAGTCCTGGTCCAAATACACAAGCACCTATTTTTGATCAAACTGTTTATGATATTGAAGTGAGTGAAGGTGCCAGTATAAATTCTACAGTTGCTTCAGTTTCTGTAAGTTATAAATTACTTTAAAATTTATTAAGTACGAAATTATATTTTATGGATTTTAGGCAATTGATCCTGAGAATGATCCTGTTACATATTCAATTGCAAATGGAAATGACTTAAGACAATTTGCAATTGGCTCAAAGTCTGGCATTATTACAGTTATACGAAAATTAGACAGAGAAGATTTGACCAAATATCAATTGGTAAATTATTGATATATTTAGTCATTTATCATATCAGTTAAAATTTTTTAAATATTTCTAGATGATAAAAGCAGAAGATGCAGGAAAATTATCAAGCACATCTACTATAAACATAAAAGTAACAGATATAAACGACAAAAATCCAGAATTTGTTGGAGATCCTTATTCCTTCACAGTCAAAGAAGGAATAAATAACACATCAGTAGGATTCATTCATGCTACTGATGCAGATGAAGGAATTAATGCTAAAGTAACATATTCAATCCCTGGAAATTTACCATTTAGCATCGACAGTGAAAGTGGTGAAATTGTAACAAACAGACCCTTAGATTATGAAGAACAGAAATCTTATCAGTTTGTTGTTACTGCTAAAGATGGTGCACCAGATGCACGTTTAGCCACTGCGACTGTGACCATCACAGTTTTAGATATTGAAGATGAAGTGCCAATTTTCAATCGGCCTGAATACGAAGCTTCAGTGCCGGAAAACATGCCGGATTATTTTGTTACAGATGTCATGGCACATGATCCTGATTCTATTAAGAAAGTTACTTATGTTATAGTACGTGGAGCTACTGATTTGTTTAGAATTGATGAAAATAGTGGAGCAATTTATACTATTCGAGGATTGGATTATGAAAGAGATACAGGGCATACATTAGTTATAGGTACTTTGGAAAATATGTCTAATGAAAAAGGAAGCACTACTAAAGTTATAATTAATGTTGAGGTATGGTAAATTTAAAACCTTGAAAAAGGTAATTGTTAAGTTTTTGTTTTGTTGGATTTTTCAGGACCGTAATGATATACCTCCAGTGTTTACAATTGTACCACATCCTATAACTTTAGATGATGATGTTGCTATAGGAACATTAGTAACTAAATTAATGGCTACAGATTCAGATGGTACAGCTCCTGGTAATAAAGTTCGTTATGAAATTATTGGAAGAGGTAAAGCAACAAAGTATTTCCAAATTGATCCTGATACTGGAAATGTCAAAGTTACCAATGATCTGAAAAAAGAAATTGATACAGAATATCAGGTAATTTTAAATTTACTTAATTAAATTAATTTAACTTAATATTTTTTGAAATTTTCTTTAAGGTTGATGTAAGAGCTTATGATTTAGGAGAACCCCAATTATCTTCTGTAATCACTTTAGATATTTACATTCAACATGTAGCTACAGTAGCTCCAGAAGTTGGATTACGTTTTGCTGATACTTCTTATACTGTTCAAGTTCCTGAGAATGCAACTGTTGGGAAATTAATTAAGACATTGACTATTGTTAATAGTAGATCACATGGAATGAATATTCCTCTTAAATGCCATATTATTTCAGGGAATATCAAAGGTAAATTATGAGTTGGAATCTGTATCAGTTTATTTATTTGAATTATTTTCTTACAGGAATGTTTAGAATTAATGTTACCGAAGAACGAAACTGTGCATTATTTTTAAATGGCACTTTAGATTATGAAATGGAGGAATCTTACACGATTGAAGTACAAATAATGTCTTTACAAGGATTTATCAATAAGGAATTTGCTATAACTGAAGTGACAATTAATGTTGCTGATGTTAATGATAATGCTCCTTATTTCATTTATCCTAATGAAAAATCAAATAAATATTATGCTGCTGTACCAGATAATGCTCCATTGGCTACTACAATTATTCAAATAAAGGTAAACAAATTTATAATTTACAATTTTAGTGATTTTCTATTGTATTTTATTCTAGGCTGATGATAAAGATAGTGGAAAACTAGGCAAAATTAATTATTCCTTGAATGGCAACTTTAGTGAATTTTTCACTATGGATCATCAATCAGGAATAATCAAATCTAAGAAGAACTTTGAATCAATGGATGAACCATTTAAATTGGAAGTTGTTGCACGGGATAATCCCAATAGCACAAAAGATTTTCATGAAACCGAAGCCGAATTGGTAGTTAATTTAATTAATGACAAGAACCGCATGGTTTTAGTGATTGGGGATGCTAAACCTGATGTGGTCCAAAGCAAATTGGATTTGTTATCAAGTATAATTGAAGATCAAAGTGGACTTATTATGGGAATTGAAAAATTGGCAGCTCGAGAGTTTATTAATGTAAATGAAACATTAGAAACTGATCCGGCAGCTACTGATATTTGGTTTTATTTGATTGATCCAAGTAATGATAGTATTTTGAGTCGTAATCATAGTTTAGTTCAAAGGTAAATATTGAGTATTAATACAGATTTAGATTACTAAAGAAAAGTTGCTGTATTCTAAAATACTCAATTTGTACAACTCTCAATTGTTTTAGGTCTATTTTTGATAAACCTGCAATGGATAATATTACTTTTGATATTTCTGGTCAAATTAAACATACAGCATTTAATATTCATGAACCATTAGTTATACATAAAGTTAAAACTGCCTCAATTGCATCAGTAAATGGAGAGATTTTCCCATATGCACTTATTGTAATTGCTTGTATTATTTTTGTATCGGGAATTATTGGAATTATATATATTTGTGTTTCTTGGAGCAGGTAATTACAAGTTACCATACTGGTAATACAAAAGTTTTACTTATTTAAATTATGTTGTAGATATAAATCCTTCAAGGATCAAATGCAACGTTCTTATGTTGTACCAGCAAGTCCTGTCAGATATGACTCAGTATATGTGGAACCGAATTTAAAAGAATATGAAACTCAAGTCTTACAAATGTGTGTTCCCGTTGATGATCCTGATGAATATAACGACTTACATTTAGATTTTAGTAATAAAAACCATGCGTTTAGTTTAGATAATGTTAGTTATATTAGTAAAGATAATTTGAATGCAAATAAAAAGTATGGTAAGTAAATATATTTTTATATTTACTATGGAAATTTAATAAAATTTGTTATTAATTTCAGGAAAACAAAGTCCTGTAAGTAGTGAATCTGCAACTACAGCTCGTGCTTCTAGTATTGGAGATCACATCTTAAATTCTGCAAATACTCATTCCTTAAGACGAGATCATAATATATACAGGTAAAGCTAAAAGAAAATATAAATATTATATTTAGTTGCTAATTTTGAAAATTATTTAGATCTTCAGATGAAGATGACGACATGAATGCAAGTCCATCTAATGATAATGTAATGTTTAGAGAAAATAAAGACTATTCCCATATGAGTTTCGGATATGGCGATCATTCTCCAGTAGAAACAACAACCGAACTCTAAATAATTTAAATATTTCCAAGCAATTATTGATTTATATTTACTTGTCAATGAAGCTTTAAGTTATTCTTTTTGACTGCCGTTAAAATAGTATAAAAAATGCTATTACAATGCCATAGTCAACGTAACACAATATGATATGAAAAGTTGTTGAATTATAGTTTTTTATCGAATAATTGTACGTATGATCTTTGATTATTTATATTAATGTTTATATAAAATATTTACTTTATACTTTTGAATCGAAGTCAATTTATGTTACGAATTATGTTAATAGATTGAACATTAGGTAATAATTATTGTGAATTTTGTGTGAATGGATGGTTATCAAGTTAACAATTTTGTGTTTTGTTATAATTGAGTTATTTATAAACTGTTAGACTATAAGAATTGCAAATGTGTAGAGTTTTATTCGAAATATATAAAATAATTAATTATTTTCAATAGTTTGTTTTATTTGTAAAATTTAGTGGTGTATAAATTGCAAGAAGTACATGAATGTCACCACAAGGTGAAATGATATTAGTTGTCGGTAATTTTTATCAGTAATAATAATATTCCTAAAGATATTATTAAAAAGTAGATAATTAAACCATTAGAAATAGCCAAATGGTGTTATTACATGTACATATTATAGAAGTTCTAAATATTTTATTTTTTAAATTTAAACGCAAATGTACATTGTGAATCTTTTAGTTGCTCTTGTTTACATAGATAGTGTGTAAACAACATTCCTGAACACCTGCAAGCGCGAAGAACATTGTTATCTCTTCAGTCGTTCGCGTACGCGCAATAAGTGAACAATGTAATTCGCGTCGAATTTAATATTTTAAAAACGGACAATATCGATGATTTTAATTAGTTAACATTAATGAATTGTGTTTCGGACATTATAATTAACGTAAACAAGTATTGTACATAATTGACATTTTGCTAAATAAATCGTTGCGGATTGTGAAATAAATTTTGTGATATGTGATTGGTTGCGCAATTCCCTGGAGAGGATGGAATGGTCCTGCAGCCTGAATTTCCAAGAATCAACTTATGCGGGGATTGGTTTTTAAATTGATACAAACAGTAAGTAATTACTTTTTTTGTTAACAATAATAAATAATTAATAATAAAATATTATAAAATAAATGTTTATTTATATTTACACATAAAATAACTGATACATAGAAAACGCATTAGCAGTAAATAAGATAAACATATACATAATTCACATATAAACAAATCTCAAAAAACAATATTTACATTATTATTAAAATAATTACTATTATGGTAATTCTGTTATCATAATTATAAAAGGTAAATAGTACAAATAATTGTATTTTATCAATTTATAATACTTATATATCATTTTCAGCATGATTTACGTATTTTAAAATTAACCGGAATATTTATATGTATTGATAATATTATATAATACTAAATATGGTAACAACATATTATTGGTAATAAAAATTTATTTGCAAATATTTTTTTAAATTTTTCTTGGTAACCCGCATTGGAACTTTGTTAAAAGATTTTTTAACATGCATTCATTTAACATTAACATAATTAAAATAAAAGTAATAGTAATTAAGTCAGCTAATACTTAACTCGATGGCTTAGTTACATTATTATAAAGATATTAAAATAAATTTCTTGATTTTTTCTTTTTTTCTGGTAAAGTATAAGATTTTCAATTAAATTGCTTCTGCTTAACAAATATTAAAAATAAATAAATGAAAATAATTCTAATTCTGGCCAAACGCAAGGAATTTTTGAAAAATTACAAATTTTATTAGTCTAACAATTAATTTACTTCCCATATTTCGACGCAATACTATACAATGAATTCAATAATTGAATAGCTCTACTATCTTGATCGTCTTCCTTAAGTTTCGGATCAATAAATTTCCCTAACGACGAATTATTCAATCTCCCTCTATTTTGATATCGTCCACTCCTTTTATTTTGTTCTTGTAATGAACTATACAAGTTCTCCGAATTTGCAACTTGCAAATTGTCATTGCCTCGTTGATGTCGTTGTGCTTGTTCTGGTGTAGTTGAATCTTCAGCTTGATTAGCTAAATTAATGATATCACGTACAGCATGTGTTTTAGCATCAGTTTTATTCCCACATTCACTAACAAGTAACAAAATTAGTCGTTTCGTGAGAGGATTCTTCTCAATTTCTTTCATTTTACTTAGGAATTCGTCTTGTGTTGTGTTTAATTTCCTCAGAATTCGTTGTAAGCGACTATTCTCATCGTAAGCACTAGAGTTCATGAAATCTATAAGTAGGCCATGAACAGATGTAGAATTCAAGTCAAATTTCGGCAAGGATCTTAATTCATAATCAATGTAACTTTCAGTATTGTATTCTGTAAGATCCACAGGTTGATGGATCGTATCATCTTGATTTTCAACAGTTGCATGAGTAGAGTCATCATCAAAATCTTCAGTTTCTTCAGTGGATGTTAACACTAATGGTTCAGTAGTATCAAAGTTTTCGTTAATATGTAAAGGGTTAACGTACAAAGTGCTTTGCCATAATTTAGTGACATCGGGACTAGATGTCCAGTGATTATTAGGTAATCCAGCTTGTTTTAAAGATTTATCAACCCGATTCGAATTGATTTCGTTAAATCCAGGAATGAAACTTTGACTATCTGCACTTTGAAGATTTTCATCGTTTTGATCAATATGATTGGATTTAAAATCAGTTGGTGAAGAAGTTGTAGTGTTATAAGCAAGAATATATCCCCAAGTAGGATTTGGTGGTGCTAAAGTAGGTAATCTAGGGTTTTCCGGTTTGATATCAGCATCTGAAAAATTTAACAATTCGTCTTCTTCGTTGTTCAAAGAATCCGAAGTTAAAGTATTCAATGGTGGAGGTTCAGTTGGTCTAATGTTATGTAAAACTTGTTTGAACTTTTCCGGATCGTCCAAATACGAAGACAAAGCTTGAGTGAATACTTTAGCTAATTGCCGTACTCTGGGACTTTGTACAGCATTATTTGAATGTTCCCGTTGCAAATCGTCTTGTTCTTCATCCTCTGTATCAGCTTCTTCTTTCATTTCTCTTTGGGCCATGATCATAAATAATTCTTTATATTTATTGACAGTGTCTTGACTAAGTAAGGAAGTGATAAGAGTGTTATCTTGAGGATCAGCTTGTACTACTGGTGTTGGTGTAGGTGTTTGTGTTTCTGTTTGGGTACTGTTAGATTCTTCTACTAAAGAATCTAAAGCATTAGCAAAATATACAGCGAGGGTATGAAGAGTTTGTGGACCTACTGATGGTGGTACAACTAATCCTGGTCTCTTATCATTATCAAAAACTTCTTCTGGATTTTCATTTTCTTTGAAAATATTCTCATTCTTTGCAAATCGCACATTGGCAATTTCCTGTAAGGTTTGTAACATGTTCCCAACATTTTCAGGAAGAGGTTTTTTCAAATCTGGTTTGAAAGGACTTCCAGCTGTGTTACCAACATAATTTTTGTTGTTATATAGAGATGGTAAAGTTGGTGGGACATTTGTAAAAGGACTTGCTGATGAGATTTGATAATTTGGGATATTTGTATTGTCATAATAGTTATCAGTAGTTGTTCTGGTCCTTTGCGTTGTGGTACTTGGTAACTCAAATGGTTTTGGTTTAGGTACCCCTGTAGGTTTCACAAATCCAAAAGTGTTACTAACATAAGTGAAAGTTGTTGATTCTGGGTATCCGGGTGTTGTACTTGTAGTTAATGGTCTTCCAGTTGTTGGAATGTATGTATTTTTAGATCCTGTTATGGATCCGGCATTAAAATCACTCGTGGCATATTCTCCTGGTCTGAATGTACTTTTGGTCACGTAGAAACCATTTGCAGGACGGTTGGTAGCTGTATTCGAGGGGATTTCGTTATTTGTTGATAATTGCAATTTGGGGACTTCCAAATCTCCAAAATCAAGACGTACTTTAGGTTTGGGTGGTTTCTGAAGATTTTGGTTTGATTGTTTGTTTATGGTTTTTGCTGGACCATCACTGGATAAATTTAGTTTGATGACGCTTTTGTTTGGTTTTGGTTTTAATTGTTGATTGTTGGTATTATAAGTGTTATTAATTGAGGGTTTGAAAGACACTGATCCTTGAACACTATTCAAACCAATTGAAAATGAAGTTTTGGGTTTTGGTTTTCTTGGGGTGGTTGATTTTCCATTTGATATGCTGGGTGGATTTGTAAAGGTTTCAACATTGGAGTATGATTTAGGTACAGGGTTTGGAGGTTTACTAGCAAAAGCGTTAGCTAACCGGATACGTTCACCATACGATGACATGTACTTCTTGGTAGAGGTGTTACTTGGTAAGGGTGTGATGTAATTGAGTTTTTTGATGCTGGGTACAGTTGGGGAATATTTGAATGTTGATTTTTCAGTGGTGTAAGAACCAATTTTTGGTGTTGAGACTACAAATGGTTTTCCATTGTTTAGGGTATTTGTATTGGTTGGTTTGTTAGTGTAGTAAGTTTTAGGATCTTGGATATCACTATAAGTTTCCCTATGATTTGGATAAGGATTTTTAGTGACTTTCTTATTGTAATCCTTTATAAAGGATGCACTTTCTTGTGGTATTTGCGTTTCTTCAACACTGCTGGAATCATCAACTGCAAAAACATGT
>JASKGN010023837.1:0-23557 GCA_030556245.1 Falagria sp. GC000072 | reverse complement strand
TGCCATAACTAAACTTATAAATCGGTTAGACAAATATCAATGCACAAAATCAAAGACGCCATGACAACGTTGCTACGGTGCGAAACCATGAAGAAATGATGACGTAGACCTGAACGCCGCCGACCGATCTGACTATATATATAGTGATTTCTATTAAACTTAAAGCTTTTTACACTTTTCATTTTATTTTATATATACAGGGTTTTTCAAGAGTCTAGATATGCAAACTTCAGGTTCAAATAATAATTTACAACTTAGCAGTAAATTCAAAAATACATATTATGTTGCTTGGGATCTCGTTAGACCCCACGTGCCCTGTCGAAACTTTTCGTATTATAATTTAATTACAAGTGGAAACTAGATATGCAACCCTCTACCAATGAGTGAGAAGTGCACAATTCAACTTCAGAATAGTGCTGTTAAATTTCACACTAAAGGTAGCATTTCAAAAACAATATTATTTATGGAAGTTTGGAAAGTAATACCAATACCACAATAAATTTGATAGATGCGTTTTTCAAAAAATTTTGGTTCTAGTAGGTATAACTTTAAATTAGCATGTCCTATTATATATAATATGTATAAATTATAGAACATGTGTTATATGTTTATTTAATTATAAAAAATATCAGTAAATCAGCACTTTGATTTACCGCTCAGTTACAGAAAGTGTCAAATAAACAATTGTATACCTGTAGACGTACAGCAAGTTATGAAATATAGACAACATTCGTAACAATATGCTTACATACAAGTCAATAGAGACAATTTTGTTCTACTTTTCGTATTGTTTTAAGTTTTGTTTTTATTGTGCAATATTTTTAATAAACTTATAACAATTTTAATTTATTATAGGATGTTCTTTTGTATATTTTTATAATAAGGTTTGATGATGCTGAAAGCATTTTGCATTAATTGAAACAATTTAAAGTCCTGAAAAGTTTCTGGATACAATAAAACAGAAAAATTATAAACATTTTATGTTACCAACTCACAAAGACCTTGATTCAATATTTACACAAATTTATCAAAATTTTAATTATGAACGTCTACAAAATGATAAGCCAAAAAGTTCATGCATTTACGTTTGCGATTTTGAAATGAAATATTTGACATTGACTCAACCAAAATACAAGGTCTTTAATCACTTGCATTGCATTTTTTTCTATAATAATTGGAATTAAATTTGAAAATATCTGTTATAAGAAATTTTCCATCAATAATATAAATATATTACAATTCACTGGAAAGTGATAACGTGAATATAACAATAACATTCAATAGAAATAATTACCCTGAGAATACTTCCATACAATGCTATACATATTATAATAATTATGTAGAATTTGTTATAATAGATTTATGTATAGATTTCTATAAAATTAATTTCTTTTTACATATTTTAATTCTTTTAACAAGTAAACTAAAAGAACTAAATAAATAATAATTATATTTGCATCACTCGTACTTTTAATAGCAATTAAATATCATTCAAAACTAACTTATCAAACAAACTCAATTTTAATACTTACGTATAATTTTATAAACAGATGAACTTCATTATGTTAAAATTGTTAGGGCCGTCATGGTAGATAATGCAAATGTAGACATTTAAATAAACACAAAAATTTAATGATATTTAGATAAGACAATTATAAATATGAAATATAAGTAGTATGCAAATGATTTTTTAAAAATATAATTTAACTATAAAAACATCACTATTTTCGATTTTCAAAAATAAAACAGTTTTTTAAACAATCCTTTAGATTCTTTAGAATTATTGAAGAATAATTAAGTGGCGGTGAAACCTTTATAACATAGACATCAACCACTTATGTTCCTTTGCTCCACTAGTCATATGTGGCATTGGCATCGGCATTACAGTAGAACAGTATTTGTTATACCATTTCCGATACCTGGGGTAGAAAATATAATACATGGGGCATACATGAGACCAATGAGAGAAACAATCCAGTTTATATATTTTTTAAAGAAACATTGCACAGAGTTACAAAAATTTTATTTAATGCCATATTTTCATACGTAGTTTTGGTTTAAAGTGAGTCGGAATTGCCGCGCACTCTGTAGTCTGTACGCACCCAGAATGTACAACGCACACAAAATAATAAAAATATAACGAAAAAATTATTTACCCACTGTTGATATACTATAATATTGATCGAAATAATTCCAATCGGGGTTGATAAACCCTATATGTATATGTATATATTTCTGCGAAAAAAAGTACGATTTTGATTGTATTAATAAATGCCAAATGTCATAATTTCTGTATATATTGAAGAATATAAAAGA
Organism: Falagria sp. GC000072; assembly: GCA_030556245.1. Classification (NCBI taxonomy): domain Eukaryota; kingdom Metazoa; phylum Arthropoda; class Insecta; order Coleoptera; family Staphylinidae; genus Falagria; species Falagria sp. GC000072. Next base: position 21,241 of record JASKGN010023837.1, on the reverse strand, counting down.
ATTAATTTTAAAAGTCTCGTAGACAGGTCTCTGTAATTTTAATTATATATTTTATATAAAAAAGAATTTAGAACATTTTATAAGAATTGTATGCCATGAAATTTTTCCAATCATTGTTATAACACTTATAACTTAATTATGGAATTTTGGTACCTGGCTTCCTTCCATAATGAACATACTGTATTATACAATCTACCACTTTCGGAATTAACTTAGAATTGCTTATAGATAATAACTCGTAAAGTTGTTATTATTAGCATATCAAAAAAAAATATTTAAAAAACTAGTTTTTTAACTGAGATCGATGAATATTCGAATTGATTACAAATTTTTTTCATTGATCATTCCAACATTGAAGTAATTTTCTCCAAAAGTAGAATATTTGATGAATAAGGGTGAATAAGGGTGTAACTTTTCTAGTTACTGATTCATCCAATTGACACATATAAAATTTAATCAGTGTAAAAATCATATCAGGTTGGAATAAATGTTGGAAAAAAATATGTCGATTGAGCCGTCCAAGGATATTCTTCATAAATTTGTGTCAAATCGATGGACCAGTCTCTAGAAAAGTCACCACGTCAGTATAGCCAAATGTGAATTTGTAATGCTTAAATGCTCATATGGCATAAATTTTAAAATTAAAATGTATAAATATAATAATAAATATACATAATTTAATATACAGGGTGGTCAAAAACAAACGGAAACGCTTTCCGTAGTGACATTGTCTGCATTTTTCTTAATATAAATCAGAAAAAACTACCCTTCTGCCACCCATGAGACCGTCGCAGAACTCATGTATAGAAATAATATATGTGGCAATTTTTCCTTAGTTACCGATTTTGGTTTTGCAATGGTGTCATACTTATTTTTTAGATAAAAAAACGAATCGGAAGAAGTGTTAACGAACAATGAAAAATGCATTTCCCAATGACTAAACAGAATGAAATTTTGGAAATGTGATCTCTATAGAACATAGAAGTAATATGTAAAGAAAGTTTTTACCAAAACAACGTATTTCTACTTAAAAAAGTGAAACTTTGGAGTACTTTTGCGACTAAACTGGAGGTTCTACGACAATTTTGTTTTTGGATTCTTACTCCAAAAAAACTCGCGGAATAAAGATATGACAATCGTTTTCGTTAGTTTCTGACCACCCTGTATAATAAATATAATATATACATTAGGAGTACTCATGATCTTGGCTATAGCATGCTATTTATCGTATATGTCGTATTTGAAGTTTGCAACAATCAAAATGCCTTTATTGCAAAATTCAAATATGAAATAACGACAAATACGCGGATTTAGCATGCTATAGTCAAGATCATGAGTAACCCTATTATATTAGGGGTATAGTCCCACATTGTTTCCTCTCCTATATATCATATATGCCTCCAATCTTTTACCCAACATATTCAACCCCAATAGCTACATCCTACAGTTCGTCGACGACACAGCCCTTGCACCAAAACGCTACCAAGCAATAGTCCCAATGCAATAACCCAAATGATCCAGCAAATAGAAGAATGGTTTAGAAAATACCAAATAATAATTAATGCAACTGAAACAAAGTTCATAATATTCAACCATCGAATCACGGACACCTCACCCACTATCACTGTCAACAACGAAACAATTAGCGCTGTATCCAAAGCTAAATACTTGGGTGTGATAGTCCACAGTCGCTTAAACCTTATTGCTCAAGCAAAAGCAGCTAAAGCCAACATAACAAAAAGAGAGAAATTCTTCCCAAGCTTGACGCATGGAAACACAGTCCTGAACTGGCACAATCGCTTGAAGGTGTTCAAATTAATATGCCTGTCCATTTTAGACTACCCAGCGGTCTTATACCCTCTCGCTAATGCAAGGACTCAGCAATACCTACAAGTAGCCGAAAGAACTGCGCTCCGAACTATAACCCGCCTCAGACACCCTAACAATAGACTACACAACCCTTCTAATATCCTATTTTATCAAAAAACTGGAATCACACCTATCCTTGACAGACACAAAGTCATTACAATTAAAATAATAGAGAAATGTTCTTCTCAAAGTAGATTTCTAAATCTGATCTTGCAACCCACAAACCAAGACAAACCTCCATTATTTTCAATGAACCTAATAGAAATGCTCTTGTAAACTACCTCTATTGTTTTTAATTGTTATCATTATATCACTGTAACATATACATACATACATACATACATACATTACTTGTAAACATATTTCACGGGCCGAAAGTCGATAGCCCTTACGCAATTGCGTAATAAATAAATATATATAGTATATAATGATTTATAATATGTATACCTTCTAACCTTTGCTAACCTAATCTAACTTAATCTGATTTACCTGATTACTTGGTTGCAAAAAAAATCTTGCTTTTATCATATACATATATAAACTATACCGCTGACAGACCTGCGCGAATTCACGAAAATTTCGTACGTGATGGGGGCCGCCATGTTGGTGTGCTAATTGCCCGCGAAATTCAAAATAATTTTTCTGGACAGCTCTAATTGGCTCTAATGCATTATGCTGTCAGTTGTGATTCAATATGACGTCAGAAAGCACACAAAGCAAAAACAGCTGTTCTGAACAGCTCTATTTCTGGTAAAAAATTCGACAAAAATTAAATAAATTTGCACTATTTAGTCACAAATAAAGTTGACATACTTGGCATACACTGTTTTACTCTCAATATTTTTTACCATTTACAGAAAAACAGACAAAAAAACATATTCTATATTCATACAAAATTATTTTGAATTTCGCGGGCAATTAGCACACCAACATGGCGGCCCCCATCAGGTACGACGTTTTTGAGTATGCGCAGTCGTCTAACAGCGATATAGTTTATATATGTATGTATATGGCTTTTATAGGATAATATAAATGAGAAAAACATCTTCAACAAAAACATAATTTAATTCTAGTTTTATATTAATCTATTGCATTTTTACCTTTCGGTGTCGGCTTTTAATTTTAATTGATTTTTTTAAAATTTAATAATTTAATATTTATTTAAACCGTGTGTACGTGAAGATTTATAATCTCTTAAAAAATAATGATAGAACGCTTTATTTTCAATCAACGAATAACTAAATACAAAACTACATATTTAAAGAAAACTTGCTAAATATTCCATTGAATTTTGATACATTGATATACGCATTAGTTATTTTGGTGAGGTTCTAAATGAATGCATTATTTAACCTAAAATACGATTTATAATAAAAATTTCTCAAATTATTCAGAACTAATTAAATTTAATTCAAATTTATCCTTTAATTCGAATTGGGTGTAACCAAAACTCACTTTTCTAAATGTATTACGAAGATATATATGAATGCATTGAAAAATAGTGTTAAAAATAAGGAAATAGGTCACAAGCAGTATGTAGGAACTGCAGTTCCCAAAAAACACATGTATAATATGGTGCGTATCCGCAGCATTCGGATAAATTTGCTATAATTAGTACATGTAAACCTCACTAAACATTTAATACCCATTTTGTTTTGAGTTCAATTGCAGGATTGGAATCAGTTTATAGATTTGCTTTTATTTGTCACAATCTTGTATTAAAGCTGTTGAAAAATACCAGCAACCACTGGGCAATACGAGCATTCTTTGACTGAATATTGATTTCTTTCTTGATTTAAGAGATATGTGTTCATAATTTTGTTAGGTTCTATAATAACATTATCCAGTGTCGTCTTGTAGCCTAAGCCAAATTCAAAGTTTTACATGAGACTTTCTGAATGACAAAAATTACAGATCGACTTTGAATCAAAACAAAAAAATATCTAGTTCTGTTAGGACAATTAATAAAATATATTTTACTTTTCAGGATAAATCATGTGATATGCAATTTATAATAATATGAACAAAATATGAATTTGAAGTCAATGTCACACATTCCGATACCATTGCAGATAAAATGTAGATTGCTGAAAGTTAATTTCCTGTCCAAATAAAAGCACGCTGTGCTGTAGCAAAGAATAGAACAGTAGAAAACTCATCTCTTATATCATAAACAAACTAGTTCATTTTATTTAACAGCATAACGACATCAAAACAATGTACATAATTAAAAAGCAATGTTAATTTCCTCGATCCGTGATTGCTAACATTCATCCAGTTTGATGATTGTTGTTGTGATGTACTTAGACGGATAAAGTGAATCTCAGCGCGGCATAATACGCTTTGCTAATGCGATTCGTTCGTGATTCAACGAGAATGAGTGTCTGCCGCTGTGGCGTACTTGTTGTGTGTCTGTCAATATGATGCAATATCTAGCGACTAAGGAGCACGCGACCCAATTTGCGTTGGTTTCTAGGCTTGAATCGTACCGGCGAATGAATACAGAACCAACAGACGAGCGGATCCGTACCATTCAACTGCACATAATAAGAAGTACCGTTCTCTTTCTGTACTGATATTGCCATTGATGAAACCAAGTGAGATGGCAGAATACCGTTTAGTTTCTCCTGAGTAATTGCAAAACATTCTACACAACATACACTATACAAACGTGCGCAGAACTGCAGACGGCTCGCAAAGAGAATCGAGTCGCGCTACGTGCCCAACCAACAACGTTGTGGGACCCATTCGGCCTAGTAAACGAAAGTGAAATCGAGGCTAGGTTTGCACTTTCACTTGTTCGGCGTCTAACCCAGTGAATCAACCAATCGTATCGTGAATTCGACGCAGTATACTCAAATCACTTCGTGCTTGCGCTTTGCTTTTTCTATGTTTTGAATAAATGGATTCTTGTCCTACTTACAGGAACTGATTTTTAATAGACTATAATCAAAAATTAATATTACTTTGGTTTTCCTGATTTTGACCATGTCGCTTTGAAATGAGTTAATTGTTCTCTTCTAGTCATTTTCTGATTAACGAACTTTGCACTAAAAACTTAAAAAGTTTTGATATTAAATAATAAATTATGAAATTTGATGCAAGAAACTTTTTCAATAAATAACAAATTTTAGTTGTGTATATTAATATCTTTTTTTGCTTTTTCTCAACAAATTACCAAATTAATTAAATAATCGTAAAAGAGTTTTACACTTCCACATTTATTTTCATAATCTTATTACATCTTAACTTAAAAAGTAGTTTAAAAAGTAAAAGGACCAAAATTAACTAAAGTAGTGTCAAACATCATTCTTGACTCTCATCTTTAACCTGCATTCACAATTGTTGAAAGTAACGTTTCTTTCTCATCGCAAATCCGCAAAAGACAAAGAGAGCGTACAAAGTTAGTGAGAAGATTCCTGATCCAGTTCAAATGTTATGTAAGTGGATCGAGTCTACATAAACAAAGTTCCCAACGACAATTACTGCAACAAATTCAATATATTCCTATTTGCATCAAATGGAAGAATTGTGAATCTACCTCTTTTTCCCATTATTACAAACATAATGTTTTTGGGTCATCGAATATATGCATATTTGAAATATGTTTGCATAATTCATTTAACTTTATTTAATGGAAATCCGCCGACACATGTCACCATATAAGTCAATCAATCAAAGAAAAATTCTTTACGATTCCTACTTCTATTCATACATATATAATAACAAAGATGCAGTTCGCAAAATTATGCACACATTAATATTTACATATTTATAAATCGCAACAATTGCAAAATTAATTTCAGTGTGATTGAACTTGATGCAACTTCTCATTTTATTATGTTCATATATAATTATCTGTATTTTCAATATTTATTTAAAGCTGAATAAAATATCCATTTTAAAATGCGTTACTAATTGTATGTATGGTGGTTTTCAAGTAATTAAATGTGCATCCCAAATGTGCAAATTTTAAAAAGCATTCCAAGTAATACTCATATAAGTACTTGAAATAATTATTAGTTGGGCAATAATCATTGAATAATATATTCAATCCTACAACCACCTTCACACTTCTTAATTTAAATGCATTCGAAGGAAGTGACATTAAAACTAAGAAGAAGTAAATGTACCTCTGATGTGTAGGAAATAGATTCATCATAAAAGGTTATGAATATGTTTATGAATATTAAAATAAAGAAATAAATGCCAAATTACTTCATAGCTCTGTAAGTACCAGATATCATTTAATTGAATAATTTGACTATTGGGGGTTAATATCAAAAATTAAAAGCCGTAAATAATATATGTAATAACATTATCTTTGTTCAATTTACTTTATTTCTTATAATATAAATATATAATTAATAATTTGCATTATTTAAAAAGCATTTAACAAAAAAACACATATGTATTTACACTGTTATTTTCAGAATTTTGAATTTTACCAATTTATTTGTGAACATCTATCTATTGCACAGAAAAAATTAATGTTTTGACATATGTATTGTTAATCTCTGTATAAAAGCTCAAAATTTTGAATCAAAATTGAAAATTTTTTATTTTAATCTATATAAGTCTATATATAGGACAATTTTATTCATATATTGAATAAATTTCTTGCATAAAATTAAAAATTATTACAATAATTTCGTAACTAAACAGAAATTAATATATTTTTACTTATTACTCGATATTAATGATATTATTTAGTAACTAAATTATAATACCAAAGCAGTATAGCATTTTCAACAATATAGTAAAAACAGAAAGATGACGTATTTTATGCATAAATTCAGAACATCAAGTATTGTGGCTTCAAATTTTATAATATTTTGAATATATAAAAAATAATAGTAATTTTACAAAGAGAGATAAATTGCTAAAGTTCAATAGTTTGAAAATATAGTGTTTTTGTCATATATTATTCTAGAAAAAATAGTTTTTCAGAAAAAGTATTGATATCAAGGTATTTAGCATTAAATTCCCGTTTAAATGCTTTTTGAATCAAAAATTTTGAACAAACAGTTTTTTTTTAAAGGACTTTAAAGTGAGAGGCCAGAACTTTTGAAACGGATAATAGTTTATTAGCTTATGTTTTTTTATCCTCCTGACCTGTAATCTTTCTTTTAAATAGAGAAGTCAATTGAATTGAATTAAGTATGTTAAAAGCTCCTTAATTTATTGATAATACAATAAACTTAGGACCATAATTTTCGGTTATTATTTATGTAGAATTTAGAGAGACAGGTAGCAATTAAATGGCTTGTCTCTATTAGATAGTATGCATCTGATTAAATATTATTGCTAAATGTAGTTATCAGAGCGTAAAATACAAAAGAACTCGTACATGTACCAATCAGTGTTCCTATAAACAGTGTTATGCTATAAAATTATAAAATCACGTTGTGCTTGACTTGTAGTATAAGTCTTAAATAATATAGCATTTAATTAGATAAAATATTACAATATCTTACACGCATGTATACCTGGCACATCTCTAAATGTAGTTTAAAAACAAAATTCTTGAAGTAATGATGTGTATGTTACAGCTGGTTTATTCTATTGTGCAAACTGCACAAACAAACTTTATCGACTTTTACAATTGTGAATGCACATCTACAAGTAAATCCAGAATTTAATCAATATTTGTTCAGTTAAAAAATAACTTACACTTTCATTTCATTGTAAACAATGTAAACAGAGATTGCTAGTTTGCGGATTCTTTCTTCACCTTGCTAAAACGTGCAAACCTTAGTTCCTATATTATCGTTCAATAACCCATGACAGTATATTCACCTTTTATAAGTACAATATGCTGATAATATTATGAACGAGAAAAATATGATTCAATTGTAATTTTAGTCCAAGTCAGTAAAATTCTACATATTTTGCATCTATAATATTATCAGTAATTCTTGTTATTTTGTAATTTCTTTGAAAATGAGACTGAAGAAATTAAAAGTAACTATACCTTTTGCTTACTGATGCGTTATTTTGCACATCTAATTTAAATGCAAATTTTCATATAATTATAAACCAATTGGAAATAAAAATTCAATTAAAACCACACAAAAGCGTTGCCATTTTCCTTTCGGATTATTTTATTCAAATGCAATTCGGTTATCCTTTCCGATGCGTAATATAAACCCACTTTTGTTAGTTTGCTAGTTTCTCTATGAATATTCTTCATTGAAAGTGAGAAACAGAAAGGGAAAGTTGAACTAAAAAATAAGTGTATAAGTAGGTTACCTAGACATCATTAAATGTGTGCGAAAATCGAAAGTACGCCATTATTTAAATTGGACTTTAGATTAATTCGTCCTAACTTATTTGTTTATTATTTTACATCCGAAGTAACTTTTTAGTGTTACTTTGGATAAAAATAATTGCCAAATTAATAAATTTTTATTATTTATTTTTAAATTTTATATTTGTTTGACTACTATTAATTTGAAATGTTTAACAAAACAAATTAAATTAAATTGATTATATATGTAATAATCTGGGAAATCATTTTCATTATTATTTGAATGCTAAATTAGTAAATGTTTAAATTGTTAATTTTTATTTAAAAACTTTAAATCAAAACCTAATTATTTGATATAACCTAACCTAACCTAATTATTAAATATATGTCTACCTTCGTAGTTTTTAATATGATGAGTAAATCGTTTGAATCAGACATCTCGATATTTTGTTTTACGATATTCAGGGTAGAGAAAGATTTCAGGAAGGATTACCCTACAATTGTTGATAATATTCATTACTTCCTTTAGAATACGTATAGACACGCAGCAGCAGCATATCCAATTAAGCTGAGGATAACCGCAAGCGAATTTCACAAAAATCATTTAAGTCAATTTGTATCTCTTAATAACACAAACAGAATTAATTTCCCAGTAATATAGTTCCGCAGATAATTTTGAAATTCAATTTTCCGATAGACGTACATTATTTAACACTTTCTGGTGTTCATTCTTGTTGGAAAAATGAAACTTCCTGAAATGCAAGTTTGCGCAGATATAATGCTTGTGTTTTGCAATTTGAGTACCAATTATGGTGCCAATGGTGCTGGAGTGCACCCAGAGGAGATGAGTATGAACAAAAGTATATCAAAAAAAGTTGAAAGAATTGTTGAATTTTGTTTGAACATTTGTTGTTAACATATATTTATTTCATTTGATGAATTGTGCATTATTTGCTAAAAGGGGAGAGATGATTTGAAGAAGAAGTAATAAAATATTGTTTAATTAATTGGAAATTTTCTATGTGGATTAATCTTGTCGCCAGAGAAAATTTAAGGATTAAACAAGAAAAGTTATTATGCAGAACATATGATATGCATTTTTCAAAGATCAAACTTTTCCCTTTTTTTCACAGTACATTTAAACTGAAAAAGTGCTCTGCAAGATTACACATTAAAAGCAAGAATAAAAAAACACTACAATTCATACCATGAAACAAATAGATATGTACATAAGCATTGACATACATTCAAACAGTGATTATCTCAGTTTCACAACTTTTCAGGGAGGCTAAAAACGGTTGTACAAACAATGTTCTTATTTTTATTTAAATTAGTCCTTTTTCTTTTTCAAAAATTGATTGAAATCTCAACGATATATTTGGCACCCCGTTTGATTTAAATAGCAGCATTTACTGAAAATCCCCAAAATATGATGAGATCTTTCATATTTGTTATAATTATAAATACAAAATATAAATATATATTCGATATTTTTTTAAATCGAAGAAAATTAAAAAATTTTAAAGTAGAATTATGGAATAAATCTTAAAATATTAAATCTAGCTGCCGAGATTTTATTTTCGTTGCTCATTGAGTCATTACTCATTACAGTCATTACCCTTGGCCAGCGATTTTACCCTACATTTTAGATCTGAAGCGATCCTGGCGCTCGCTCACCGCACGAAGCAAGTAGTATGAGGTTTCTGTATTTTCAATTATTTTATAAACAAAATTAATTTTTCAAATTAAACTATTCAAGTTATTTATAACTGATTTATAACCAAATATTTATTATGTCTTTCAAGTTGAGTACCCTGTCAGCATCATTTGCATTTATTCATTAACTTTATCATATCTAATTATATTAATTTTTTAAACCTGTTATTGTATTTAATTTATTTTTTATACACCGCTTTTATACACCATTGTGTTAATTAATTATACTAAGGTAAGCTGTTTAAATGCTTTTTAAAGTATAAACCAGTATAAACCAATACAAATTGTGGTGAAAATTTGAAGACCATAAAAAATGTAATATGATCAGAAATTTTGTAAAGACAAAAATATTTACAAGAGATAAAAATATTAAAAAAACTGATATATTATATAATAATTATGTAAATATTAAATAAAACTCATAGTTATAAGAATAAATTGAGTTATTCAGAAATTAATTATTTTACTGAAAAAGGATTTACATAAAAAAGTTGCGCGAGATCTCTTTATAGTAAAACTAAACACTGAGATGGGTATCTGTACTAGGATAATATAATCTCAGCCTCAAACCGGAAATTTATAGGCACTGCTCGTTCTATATTCTCCATATTTTGTAACATCTCTTAGTCAACTTACCTTTAAAGTTAAACCTCAACGTTCCAAGTTGGTATTCTATTAATCTATTCAGTTTTATAGATTATTAAAAGAATTTGTTTGCAAATATGACACGGGTATATTAAGTTTTTAGTCGGCATAGTACATGGGATAAAAAAGCTTGGAAAACAAATCTCTGCTGAGATATACCATGGTCTATGGCACAGATGTAAGAGCGATGTGAGCTGCCTCAGCCGTCAACCCCTAAACATAATATTATTAACTGTATACTAATCTGTGGAATTTATTCAATCAACGGTATAACTACCTTAAATTATAACATTTTTTGTATATGTAAAAAATGGATGATAGATAACTTCTACATCTCGAAAGGGCTTAGCTACTTTTACATTTCCTAAACAATATTGTTTACTTTTTTATACTAAATTGTTTGTATATTCTTTTATAAGGCTTTTAAATAATGTATAAAAACATAGCATAGAAATATAGTTATTTCTTTCTCGATTAGCTATAACTATAATCATAGAGGGTACACACAATTTTAACCTTTTTTTCAAAATGTTTAAGCTCTGATCAAACTTTTGATATCTCTTGACCTAAGGTGTAGATTAAAAAACAAGTAAGAATAATATGTAAACACAAAATAATTAATTTTATATAGGTTATATTATTAATTCAGTTGCATGCGCTTTTCTTTTTTCCTCATTCTTGGTTCTCGAAAATTCAAAAATAGGTCATTTTAAATACGATATTGCAATTTTGGGTTTTTAGGTTGACATTTATAAAAGTAGCTTATTTTTATACATTATTTTGATGCAGATGTTCGCATGAAATTTCAATATCAGTCAACTCATTTCAAAAAATAAAATAAAAATGTAACAACATTATCGTCTTTTTCTATTAAAAATCGCATATTTACTTCCATGTCTATCAATTACAGCTAATTTATTTTTAACATAAATTATTAGTCTTATAGAAAAGAAAAATAATGGTCCTTTTGAATCTATTTCAGTCGTAATTCTAAACTACAGTCTGCTAAACTTCATAAAATTGTTAATTTTTTATTCGTAAATTAAATCTCATCGTGTGTTTACATTGTACATGTTCTCTACGCGAAATAACCTTCCATAGATATATCAATGTCAAGGATAAAGTTTTATCGTCTGGTATTTTATACCTTTATCATAAAAATTACAAAATAAAAATATTAATCGCAAAAATTATTCCGTCTGTCTGAAAATATGCGCCGAAAACACATTTACCTGAATACGAATGACAACCTTATTAAAATAGTAAAGAAATTTAATTCTTAAATAAATTATGCATATGTACCGAATGAAAATAATAACAGGTAGCATATTAAAAATGTATAAGTCGCAGCAGTTAAAGTAACACAAAATAAACTAATTGGAAAACAGATATTCCGCCGTCGCGACAGAGTAATATAATTTATTATGCATCCGCTAGAAAAAAGTGTTTATTGCAAATATACACAATTCATGCGAAAATGCCAATGAATCTTTGTTTGTATGACGTAATCCCAATTGGTTACTTGCCAATAAAATATTAGCGCGCAGAAAGAAAACCTGCAAAACTGCCCTATCCTAACTAACGAATGTATGAGGAAGGTCCTGACGCTTGTCAAGTGAGATAGCTATTCGCATCGTCGCTAGTCAATGTAATTATGTTGTGCAAAAAAACTGTCTAGCATTAGTCCATATAAATTTGAAAGTTAGACTTTGTTTTGACGAGCTGAGAAGCGATTTTAACGTTTGCATGCTTGCGTTATTTTTAGATTCTTGATTTAACCTGTATTATCTACTAATTCTCCTAATTCCGATAAACTGTTGTATATTTTTTCTATATATTTCTGTTAAATAGAACTTACGTCAATAAATGTAGATTGTTAAAATACCATAAATGATTGTACAGCGGATATTCCATGCATTGTTATTACTTCTAATTGTTAAAATATTATGTATTTGTATATATAGGTTAAATTATGTTACTAATCTCCTTATATCATATTTATAAAATTGTAGCAAACAAATATCTATTTTAAAATATTTCAAATGAGCATTGATATTCAATAAATAGGTATATACCTATATATACCTAATTAATAAATTAATGAATATATGTATTAATATTGATAAATATTATTACTGCAAAAACTGATTACCTAACGATCGTCAGGAGTCAAACAATGAATCTTTGGGTTCCAGTACTCTAATATATAATATATTTTTTGTTGTTTTTAGAAACTGGTGTATTGCTTCTTTAACCCACATATGCCATTTTATATCGAAAATATCTTCTCTGGCGGTGAATTCTAACTATGATTTTTTAAACAGCTCAAAAGCTCAAAACTGATAAACAGGATAGTTGTGACCATGATAACAAAATTAAACAAATTAGTAGTAGACAATATACGGTGGGGTTGTGGATCTTATTGTTCAATACAACACATGCAATAATAAAGAGTTTGTATACACATTTTTACTGTATGTCTATCACAAGTATTGCTCTAGGAATAATCACGAACACCGGGAAAATTTGCAGGTCTTTACCATAGAGCTAGTCGTTGGCTTTCGCGTTAATTTAAAATAACCTAAAACTACAGAGTCATTAAAAATTAAGTCGCTGTAAATTTTCTCTTATAAAATATAAACATGTAATACAAACATTGTATTAGTTTTCAGGCCTTTAAATTGACTTGTTCATCAATTTGCAGGCCTCTAGTATAGGCCTTAAATTAGGCTCGACTAATCGAAAATACGGGGTAAATTATAATTTCTCCGAATTTATGGACAGTAATAACATTTCTCAAATATGATTTTTAACACATTTAAGCCCTGATTGTGCCTATCATTATAAAATATTATGCCCGTGCATACCTTGATTAAAAATATACTATTTTTCCAAAATTATTCACTCAAAAAAGCGATTGTAACTATAGAGCAACTTTACTTTACAAAAACACATATTTTGATTTTCATTTTTCAGTATTTTGTCAGAGCTATCCTTTTCCATAAAATTTCGAAATTTTGCTCCCCAATTTTAATGTTATAATGAACGCTAAACTGAGGGCTCAAAACTGATAAACAGGATAGTTGTGACCATGATAACTCCAAAGCACATAGAATAATGATATTTAAATTTTCTTTATGGTAAAAATAATTTTTGGAACAAATTTATTAAAATTATTGATAAATGCAGAAACTTAGCCTTGGAAACGAAAAAGCACAGTACATATGCACGTTTACAGCACAGAGATCGACATTACGTAATATTGAGACTGAACTACTGGCTTCACACTTCATTTACTAAGTGTGTCCGCGTTTGTTGTACACAGAAAACAATCTTCTCGCTTGTCCTTATTGAACGCCAACGGTCTAGTCGAGACTGTAAACTAGAGTAAAAGTATTATGACTATTTTCGGACTGAAAAAACTATTTGAAAACTAGATGGCTCGCGAACCGTGACTGCATCAACCAAACTGCGTTAGTTAATAAAGCAGGCGTAATTCTTTCGATTACATTAGCATGGTGCAAAAAACCAAATTTATGTAAGTATTTTATTTATTATTATAACACATAAAACTACCTTGTAACATTGGCAATTGGCACCCTTCTGTTTTTTTAAAAATTCGGTATATCGAAATTATGTAAGCATTGTAACCAACTGTTTTTTTTTTGAGAATGGTAAATTAAGTTGTTACAGATTTAGTCTTATACAGAGTTTTCATCAATGCGATTTAACCACGTGACACACTAGAGTCTAGTGACATCTATGTCACGTGGTTTATTGCAGTTTATCTCAGAAATCCTTCCTTTAGTGACTAGAGGAACTGATTTGACAAATATAACCAACAAAAACCAAACACTGAAAATGAATAATTAAATTCACATTCAAATTTTTCTTTTGCCTGTTTTCCTTTAACCAAAGTATTAGTTTTAAGTTATTACATGATATATAATTTGAAACGAAAGTAACTATATTTTTATTCATCTTATAAAATTTTTTAATTGCCCAAAAGTAATTTATAAATATGGCAGTTACCAAATCCCTGACATTACGGCACAGTAGAACTACATAACTGACGTCCGGACGCAGCGGTCTCTTTGGTAGCTTTGTAACTACAGTACACGATGCTAAAATTTACATGAATTAGAATCGTTTACATAACACGACCATAAGTAGAGCATGCACCCGCACTCTACCATGGAAGAACGCCGACGTACACGACTTTTTATTCTGCAAACAATGCCGTGACGCGAATAAAGGCAGGAAAAATGTTTTAGATTGTTAACAATTTTTTAGCAAATTTCGTTGTTACCAAAAATAAGAAGAACAAGCGCGCTGTACCCAGCACTAAATAATAATTATATTATTAACGAAGTTTTAAAACTTGCTCACACTGGTTATGTGATTGGAATTGTTGTTATTTAAAATTATAAATGTGATTTGCATTGTCTGATGATAAGTAATTAGTAAATTATTTCGAATATTAACATTGAAGAAATATTAATTATATTTCTTCTTGAATTCTTCTTGATTACCATCCAGTCCCGACGTTCACAAAAGTGCATATATATTAAACAAATATTATTGATTTAAGTAATTTGTAGTTTCTGACTAATATATTATCTTCTGTATTTGCATATTCATTTGCTCAAATATAAGTCTTCCAAAGTTGTATATTAAAATTCGTTTTAATTGCTTAAAACTCAAATTTGTATTCTTAGGTAATAATTGATAACGTAAAATATTTGTAACACTGAGTTATAGAAAATTAATTAAAGATAGGTTCTGTATAAATGAAACATGATTATTTATAAAATATTTGTTTGACATATAGTTTTTATTTGTTGGGTTGTATGAGAATGTCTGTTTTCACTTTCATTTGATGACCTGGTTTCAGTTACATCTAGAAAGTATACATTATTTACGTTCCATCCAATATCCACTTAAGCATTATAGCATAGAAATATGGGACCTGGTTTTTAATATTCGTGATTTTTGAGTTCTAGATGAATAATTATTTAATATGATTTGAATAAATTCAAGAAGAAATTCAAAAAGAGTGAAATTATTTTTTTCTGTATATTTATACGTAATTGGTATTTTTTTAAATCTTTGGTTTATTTATTCAAAACTTAATTTTTTATATAATAAATCACCGCAATTTAAAATATCAATTATGTACCTATTTACGTTGCTCTCCATATCCTGTTGGGATTTTAAATCTTAAACCTTTGTTTTTTTTTAAATTATTTACTGTTTATATATTATATTTTATCATACCCCATCAAAACATTACACTAATAACAACTGGTAAATGCTTTTTTTCTCTAAATTACGCAAGGGCCTAGATTCTAGGGCCTAGAATAAAAGAGGTTGAATTTAAACTGTGTTTGAGTTTGGCTTTTGAGCAGCGGGGTTGTATCATGACATCGTTGATGAATTTTGAAGTGGTAAATGCATTGTTTGATAGTGAGCTGCTAAATAATTGTGTCACTGGTGCAACAGCTCATACTGAAAACGAGACAGTCTACGAATCTAGTGGATTTCGTACAAAAACTACAAATTGAGGAATGTATTATATTAAAAATCAGTCATAAAATTTTCTTCAGGAGGTAAATCTTAAACTACATGCAACCAGTCCTTGGTAATCGAATTTAATATTCTGTTGGAAGCGAGACCATAGCCTTGAAAAAATAGATGCTAAACTTTTCTAGAGATTCAAATGGATGCCACGTTGTTAATGATGGACCCTTATCTATATTCTATACCAGGACTGGCCAACTTATATTAAAGCCCTTTAGTTTCATATAACTAGTGACATAAAAATGTCTACGCCATGGCCTAACAAGCTTCTGAGCAGAGTAGAAAATATCATTTTTATAGTTTTGACAGGTAATATTAAATTGATGGACTTATTGTTCACCTCTGTTATATACAGACAGAATATAAAAAGAACACACTTTACTTTTGAAATTCCAAAAAGCTCACCTAGTTTTGAGTGCCGCCTTAATTAATCTTGGAGACCCCTACTAGTAGTATTATTCAATTTGGCCGTTTAGAAAATTTAAAACAACTCGCTACATTAAATTGGTCCTTTTGCGTTTTTCAAAATAACAGACAAAATAACAGACTTCAATAAAAGCGGAGTAATAAAATGGTGTAACTCTACATTCTGAAATGTCTACAAACTTTGGAAATAAACAAAAATATGGATAATCTGCAGTCCACACAAATCATGACATTCCTATGAAAATTACCTTTCGTATATGTCATAAATTCGGCCCCAATTTTTTTAAATTATCAGGCAGACAGGAGTCGACAATGAAACATCCTTCAATAATATTCAACCCAATTATTTAATAATGAAATTAAATCTATCTTAATATATTAATGTATTTGTAAATTTAAATATCATTTATTTAAAAAAATCATCAATTAAAAAATATAGCACAAATTTTCGTTATAATTGCTAGAAAGAAATATTTGTATTCCAGGAATATTATAGATTAAACCGTTAATTTCAAAATTATTATTTAAAGTATTTTTAAGTCAAAACATAATTATATTTAAATATTTATTTCACTTTAGGAGTGAATATATTACTTGAATTTTAATTCATTTTCTCAATAATTATAACAATTACTTGTACGTGTATTTAAATACGTGTATTAATTGTTATGCAAGTATATGTATGATAACGTAAATAGACACAATATAAAATTTAATTGCACATTTAAAATTTTCCATTATTCGGGAGCTAACATAGTTCTTCAAAGAATGTTGTAAAAATAAGCAAACAACCGGTCATTTTTCTCCAAAACGCACGCCTAAAACCTGCAAGCTTGTAAAATTTATAAGATTAAAAAACTAGTTTTCCTTATATCCCAAAGACCTTTTCCATAGAGCATTGGACTCTGTATTACTTGAGCATCACTATTGCTCTTGTGCACCGTTTCAACGGATAGTAACGCTACTCATAGAGAGCGGACCCGGAGTTGATTTTGATGCCGCTGCGGCTTAGCCGAGTGCATGTGGTGGGGGTAGCGTTGGGCCACTTTCACTGGATTCTAGGTTATCCACGTGTCGTGAAGTTTTTTAATCTTATTTTTAGTGAACATTTTTATTTTAATCTTACGCCAAGGCAAATTATATACCCTATCTATGTATACTACATAAAATTGTGCTCATGCAAATTAGATTTACAAAATAAATTCTTTAACATGCTAATTAGGAATTGTCCTTAAGTGATTGCTCTTAAATTTAGAGAAATTTTGAAATACTTATATTTCCTCTTATTGCTATTCATGCAAATCATTTTATTTTACTGCTAATTACGCTTGAACTTTTGGTTGTTTAATAAAACCCCAGCAAAGTTGGTATCAATAATGATAAGCACATACGAACACATAATACATTTTACAATATCAATTATACTGCTTAACAAATATAGTTTTATTTTGAAGAAATAATCGCGTTATACAAAATTGAACACGAATAATAAATCCATTGATTAATATTATTAATGACGTATTTTATGTATCACAATACAAAAACACATAAAAAGACGTCACCCAGGTCAAATGTTAATTTGTTAGCTTCTAAAATATATCTTAAAATTGAAAAGATATTAAAAACAATTTTGTTATTAATCATTTTGAATGTGGCAACAAAATATTGACAACACTAATATATAATTACTAGGAAGTAAATTAGAATTTACAAAGCCAGAATGCCTAAAAAGTCAAAACTTTTAAACTTTTATAAAACAAACGACTTCAAAGGAATTGCTATAAATTTTCAAGATAAAATTGCAGAAGCTATCTATTCCATTCAATTTTATCGGAGAAAATCCTTGATTTAATGAGTAAATCAGTAAATAACTCATAGCACGTGCGAAGTTCATATATTGAAATCATATTACATATTTATTAAGTTTTGGATTCAATACAATAATCAAGATAAATTTGCTTTCTACGATTTCGATGTGTGTACACAGAACTGCAAAATATTTCTTATTTTCTATAAAAACATGTAAACGTTGTAATGATGCGTAATTAAATATTATCTGTCAAAACTAGAAAAAATGATAAGGCGTGTGTGCTGCGTTACGCATGCTTTCTACTCTGCACATACATTTTTTTTTATTTATTCTTGAACTTTTGATCTCGCACACATCCATCGTGATTCACTTATCTGCTTTGACTATATATCTTTTTATATAGTTGTCTGATAAGAAATACTAAAATTTTCAATTCTACGCACTTATTATTGCGAGGAACCATAAATCTAAGCATCATGTTATGTTACAGTTCTAAGCAACAAAATACAATAACACAGGACGAAGGAATTTCTGTTTGCTACCCGAGCTTATATGCATTATATTTTAAATATAAAAACATGATACATATGCATGTATGGATACAATATACTTACACATGCAACAGATTTCGAAAAAGGTCAACAACCGTCAAGGTAATGCAAGGTAAAACTCTCTCCGCTATGCATTTGTGTTAGCGATGCTGTAAGTGTTTCTGAAGCAGATATATTATTTGATTGAATGATTCTTTCAGCATGTGAATATGACTTCTTTATTTAAAATTAAGGTTATATACTTCTTAATAACATACCTCCATAATTGATTAAGTTTAGGTTGATATCGAAAAGCAATATCATTTAATCTCTGTTTGGCATGAAAAAGGTACCAAAATTCTTATATTACATAAATATTTTAAAATTATTTTGTTTCTATAAATAATTAATTTTTTATTTAAAACATCATTAAATAATTATTAAGAAGTTATTACAATAGTTAAAATTATAAATAAATATCAAATAGTTAAGAATAGAATTCTGAATAAAAAGTTAGTTATAATTTGCTTGATGCAAGCCTAATAATAAGTTTATGATTTAGCCTTCTATGAGATGCAGGAAGTGAACTAATATATAGGTCAACAAAACAGTGCATATTTATTTTCAATTTAAGTTAACTTCAGAATTTAGTACAAAGTTAAATCATGTTTTATACATATTAGATTTACAGTTTATATAATTATACTTTTCCATATTTATACTATACATGCAGATTTTCATAATCAACAACTAAATCAAATTTTGTTAACTTTTGCACAAAAAAATGAAAATTTTGTTATTGTTTAAAGTACAAGCCATTTACCTTTAGAAGTAGTGAAGATTTTAGATCATTTTAAATTATACAACACCATGTGGTTGTGTGAGAGCTCGTTCAAAAGCCACGATTATATTTGAAATATTACAGCTTCCACGAATTTATAATTTAAGCGCATATTATTGATAAGAATATTAATAACAGGTTATATTAATTACGCTTGATTTCATAATTTAGATATGTGACATAAACAAAACATATACACAAAACTAAACTTATTTTAAATTTCGATAAACTTTAAAAAGATTACATTATTATATATTTGAATTATCTGCAACTATTATATCATAGTCATTCTATACTAAGTAATTTGATATACTCTTATCAGTGTTAATAAGTGCCTATATTTATCCATAAAATTTTTACGTTTTTTAAAAAAAATTTAGTTTATATTAAATGAACTTCAAAAAAATTGTTTAATCCGAAAACACACGTTATACAGAACATGTGCAAATATTTTCTTAAATGCAAGGTAAATAGGTATGGGTTTTCCACAATAAAAGTTTATAATATCAACAAATATACCTAACTTTTTTCTAACTAATTACTGTGTAAAATATTTCACCTTGTTTTATTGGCATAATGGGAATCACAAACAATGACAACTATCTACGCTCCATTACTTTTTATACTGATAAGTGTCAATATTATATTAAGTACGTATAAAAAGAATATTATATAAGACATCTTCCATAAAGTTTAATCATCCATCCAGTTCTTCAGATTCGCGACGTGTAAATTGAAGAAAGAGAACACAAAGCGCATGCTCCTACTTGCCAACTTACCTTGGCACAGATACGAGTAGCTTCATTCTGTATTATACGAAGTGTGGCTCAAGTTATATAAGAGAACCATTTTCTATTATTTTCACTTTTTAAGCGTGGTTTTGATATTTGCGTCGACACGGAACGAACCAAGCTTTGTTTGATGGAAGTGGTTCCCCTTTCACTTTAGCGCATTCGCGTACATTTGCATTAAGTAATGTAATCTAGGATCTACGTAATCATCTTCATTCACATCTACTACGGAAGAATAAATTTCAATATCAATTATTTCACTGCTAACTATGTCTAATTTAAGTTTTAGTTTAGTGTTTAGTATTTGACCACGATTTGTGTCATTCCATTCAAATTTATCCAGTTAAGATACCCAATTAAATTAATATGACGCTAAATAATATATTGATTATTATAAATGCAAATTTCATGCTCTTGTATGAAATGAATTATATAGTGTTATTAGCTTTCGTATTCATACTGCGAAAATCTTAGAAAAACATGAAATTTTAAACTCGAAAGTAGAATTCATTAATTTTCTTAATTTTTTTTGATTAATTGTACTGTTTTAATCTGGTGAGAATTTAGTGTATATGTGTAAATTATTGAAAAAACTATTTAACATTGCCAAATTTTGAACTTCGAAAGTAAATTTGAATTCACTTATTTTCTTATTTTACAAAGGTGGATTATCCTGTATTTTTTAAAACAAGCTAATAAGTGTTCTGGCTACAAAAACTATAATTTTGTAAATTTTCTGGAATTTATTGTTATGTTGTTATTTTAGTGATACTTTAATAATAT
>JASKGN010023829.1:0-19262 GCA_030556245.1 Falagria sp. GC000072 | reverse complement strand
TAATTAACAACAATAAAATAAACAATAAAATTCTTTGAAATTAGCAAGTGGAAATGTAATTTATATTAAACTATAATTTAGTTGTTGTTACATTTTCATCCACGCCTATATCAGTTTCTGATTTCAAGGAGATAGACGAACTTTCAGATGATGTTATTATAAGTGACTTAAGTCGTCTAATTTGTGCATCCTCAAAATCTCTTGAATTAATTCTACGCTCATCGGGATTTAATATATCATTCCTTCTAACGTTTGCTTCAATCTTAAGAATCTCTTCTGGTTCATTAAGTTCTTGCTTGGAAACATATACCAATTTAAAATTGGGCATTATACTTTCAAGCATTTCAGTATCAGCTTCATAATCGGCTGATTTTGCAAATGAACTTATTGAAGATGATGATTGGCTACCCGCATCAGGATTTTCCACTAAGTTAATATCAGAAACGGTTTTAATTCTATATACCACCTTTGCTTTAGCATTTGAAGATTCGGGCTCTGACGAACTAGTCGATGCAGTGTTCTTACCTTCGAAGACGTTTCTATGGATAACTTTAAGATTTTGCCAGTATTTGAATTCGTCATAAGACGAAGCGAAACGTCTTGGTATATCTGCAACTGGACGAAAATGTTTTGCAGTTTTATCACTTGCAGTTGCAAAGATGTCATTGCATTCCATCGATTGAATTGTTGCTCTTGAGTTAATCTCATGTAAAAATATTTCTTCGTTGTAATAAGAAGAAGTGGATGCTGCATATGGATCATATGAATCATGTAGGTTTTTGAAGGATCTTTTAGGATTGATTGCAGGTTTGTTGAATTCTAAATTTTCTTGTTCTTGCTTTGTGTTTTCTTCTAACTTTATATCATTAACATATGTTGCATTGATTAAAGTTTCAATTTCTTCCGAAGAATAAAAAGAAAGTGACTTATTGCATGAATTATTAATCGAAGGTGGTAATGTAGGATTCTTACTAGGTTTTAAAAATTGTCTATTATATTCAATAGATTGTTTAGCTTTTTTGGCCATTTGAACAATATGATCACATTTAATGACATGTGGTAAGTGATGTCCAAGTACTAAATCGAGATCACAAGTAAATGGACATGCCAATAAATCGACCCAATGTTTTTGCCATGCAATTAATCCACCTCCACTTAAGGGATATTTACATTCCATTTTCTTACATTTCATAATGTATTCCACAATTTCTTTGCCTGTGTAATTAGTGACTTTGTTGTTTTTGTTTTTATATTCAGAATAAGGACATCTGTGTTTCTTTGATGTTGTGTGAGTATTTGATTTTGGAGTGTATTGTTTAAAAGATCTAGGGGAAGTGTATATTTCTTTATACAACTCTGAAAGAAAATTGATGCCCTTTTCTAAATTACTCACTAGCTCATCGTTATTTTGTAAAGCTTGAAAGCCAAGGTTCCGATTATACTGTCGCTTGGCAGATATAGTTGTTGCTCTTCCTTGATGCAATTTGGGAATTGTATTGATTCCATAATTTATTCGAGTGGTGGAACTAGTCGATCCTGAAGCTGAAGGAAAGACATCAACGTAATCATCAATTAGACAAAAATATACAGGATATACTTGGTATACTTTTGGAATTTGCGGATAGTCGACATTAGTGAGATATTTTTTCAAAGTGCATTGCTCCTCGACTTTGTGTAGAAGTAAACTAAGAATATGGTGGATATCTTCTCTAACTTTAATTTTGGGATTTTCAGCTTGATCTGCATCAATAAAATCTCCAACTGCAGCAATTATGATATCTCTAATGTGCATGCTTTCATTGAGAATTTCTCGCATCATTATTTCTTTATCATTTTGGATGACGTGCGATGGCAATTCATTAATGATAGTTTTATCTTTATATCTCTTTGCAAACACATCATCATTAACCGAATGATAACGATATTCTTCTAGAATTTCGTGTTGATCTCTTGTTAAGGCAGCTTCGAAATTCACACAATCATTATCTAAGAACCCACAAATTAGAAATGGGTCACAATAACAGGATTTCGAAATAAATTCACCTGAATTTAAGGATTTTGTTTTTGTAACTGATTCAGAGACAATATTTTCTGTTTCAAATATGTTTTCTATTGATTGGTCAAGTTGTCCTCGTCTCTTTTTAGGTTTTGCAATATCTTTTAAATCGTTTTCATAAATTTCTTGTAGAAGCTTTAAAGAACTTGGTCTAAGCAAATTATAATTGTTGTTATTATCTTCTGGATTTGAAGTAATATAATCTTTTGGTTTTGATAAATTTGAATAATCAATTTCAGTCCAATTTGGATCATATTTATATTCCGATGATAAAATTTCTTCAGATTCGTTATTCAATTCATGATTTGGACATTGTTTATAAAGAGTGTTTCCGCAATTAGTACCTATCTCAAAACTATTAAAACTTGGAATTTCTTGGAAGTCATAGTTTAAAGGTTGTGCAGGATTTGTAGCAGCCATAGCTACAATACTTCGAAATGAATCTGCAACTTCGTAACATGCTTCATTCACCAATGGCTCATTTAAATAACTTAATAATTTATGCTTTGCCTTTTCTAATAATTGTAAGGTTTGATCAATATTTGCTTTAACTTCATCTCTTATAGTTTTGTTATGTGGCCAATGTTTGGAGCTGAACACATCGTCGATTATATTTGTCATTGTTTCATTAACAACTGGATTTGGCATACATAATTCTGGGGTGTTCGAAGGTGCCATAAGAATTACTTTTGATTCTGATTCAATAATCATTTCATTTGAGTCACATATTTTAGTATCAGATACATCTTGTGTATCACTACTTTGAGAGTCACTATATTCAAATGTTGTTGAACTTCTTTCCATAAGTAATTGCTTTTGGATTTCCAATTCTTGATTGAAAATTTTCACAATGTTTGAAGTAGAAGAATCTTGTTCCAAAGTGACTTTATTTATGATTTGATTCAGAATTTCTTTCACTAATAGTTTTGCTTGTAAATGGTATGCATTTAAGGCGGTATCAGTGATTGTATCCAGGATTTCTTCAACATGAATTGCTTCTATGGATTTCTTGGCAAAACCATTTTGAATGAATGTATATGGAAGTTCGTTGGGGTTTTCACAGTTCGTGTTGTTGCTTCTGATATTTAAGTTTAGACTAATATCATTGATTAACATACTGCGATCGTTGATTTCAGGCTAAAGTAAACATTATCATAATATTATAATAACAATTTGGAATGACTTACAAAAATGTTTTTTGGTTTAATGACAGTTTCGATTTTATATTCTGAGTCTGTACTGGTAGCATTTAACAGGAAAAAGGACATTTTTGAAAGATCTTCGATTGTTGTCATTGATGGCACTCTGATATTTCCGGAATATACAGAACATTTATTTTTGCGTTCCTTAATGACTAGCTTAGAGGAACAACTAAAAATACAAAACATTTTTTAATTAATAATTAAACATTCTCATCACGTCTTTTTATACTTTGTTCCAATTGGTTTAGCATTCAATTCAATATCAACTTTAATATCTTTTCCCGTCATATTACCAGGAAGAGTAATTGCCATTGCTAAATTAGCTAAATCCTTCGCCACATTTGTTGTATTCGTGACGTCAATCTTATTTCCTGGTAATATCTCAGTTAGTGATATGCTTTGTGGGGTTAATGCTATTAATTGTCGTTCTAAAAAAACTCATGTATAAATTGATATTTCATTAATTTCATAAGAAGAAAAGTATACTATTCTTGGTAAAAACTCGGAACAGGCTTTTCCATGGTCCTAACAATCGCCTAATTTTCGATTTGCCATCCTCTGGGGCATCTTCAAGTCTTGGGGCCACCTGGTCCTCGTATTCATCTTTTGTTTCCTGGATAGCCCGGTGCTTTTTTGATCGAAATATGGAAAAAATTCGGCGATGTCCTTTCGATGGTCCCCCAGGAACAACGCTTTAAGAAAATTATTGACAATTGAATGTTTTAATGTAAATTTAGCGCTTACCTTTTTTCCATTATTTATTGGTAATTTCTCCTTGAATTTGAAATCTTACCAGAACGACATTATGACGCGAATGAAGATGAATGTGGAAAACAAAATTTAAATTTTGGTTACTTGGATATTTGAATTTTTATTTATTTGAATTGTCAACCTACAAAATTTAAATTATTTCACAATGAATCAAGGTTACTAGAGAATAAAGTAATTTTGTAAGTTTTGACCAGTTGCTGAAGTTTTGACCAGTTGCGAATTTTCTGATGACGCAATCGGAGGCGCCTTGTTAAGGTTGTACGTCAATTCAATTGAATTTATAGTTTCAATTTTTCAACAACACTGTAGTTGTTTTAATGTTTATTATTTTCATACAAGAGTTGCTTTAGTGTTTACTTTTTTATTTTGAAAAAATATGACATAGAAGGCTTGGGAAACTCCAGATGCAGCGTAACATGGCTACGGTGATATATTTGCCAAGGACTTTACAATAAGAAGCTTTGTAAATTTGGAGAAAGTGACAGGAAATTTCAAAGATGGAAATCTAAAACTGAAATATTTTATCTGACTTTAAACAATTATATCTCATGAACTAATTATTTTAATTTCCTTTCCAATCAATAATTAAAATTCCTAGATTGTTAATTATAAGGGGTGGAAACTACACCCCGAATAAATTTTATTCTTGTTTAGACATAATTCGGCTATAATTAAGCTAGAACTTTCAATTTTTGTCTGCCACCTCTAGGGAAGCGGCAATTCGACCGTAAGTAAAATTCAATTTTTCTTTCGACCGTAATTTCTAAAATTATAAATCGATTTTGAAACTTCTTTCTCTATTGAAAAGAACTTAAAAGGATCTTTAAAATGAGTGGTTAAACGACACTTCTGTGATTTTTCTAAGAGATGAAAATAGGGGTGCAACATAAAAATTTTGCCTATTTTTGCCGATAAAAGGGTAGTTGTTTTAAAAAACTCGATTTGTTGATTCCGAAGCATTTTTTATATTTTTCGTAGACTTTATAGTTTCCGAGATATGACATTTTAAAATGTTTGTCAATTCTGATTTTTTAGTCGGCTTTTTTTTAATAGTAGTCATTTTTGGGGTAGTTTACCTTATAGATTTTGACTCGCTGATTCCTAATCTGTTTTTAGAATTTTTCTAGCTCGTTTAGTTTCCGAGATATGAAGTTTTGAATTTTGTTTACAATTTCAACTTTTATTGGCGGTCGTGAGCGTGCTTGCTGTGAGTATTTAGGAGAACATCCTCTAGGTAATTTCAAGTTCATTATGTCAGGTAGTCTTTCGCCATTTGCTTAAGGGCAACTTGCATGTGTTCTTAAATAAATAACAGGTATCATTATAATGGTCGTTTGTATAGATGTTATTATTGTAAATGGTTAGTTAATTCCAATGAGATAACTTTTATTCGCTTAATGCCATCAAAAGAATTTATAAGTTCATCAAATTTTATGTGCTATTCAAATTGATTTTATAACAACGTCTTTTCAAACACCCAGAAGTTTACGAAAAAGCTACTTTACCATTGCCAACCCCGGTAACACATACATGCGTCGTCAGTTATTCAGTTGTTTTTATAAATTAATTTTTTTTGGTTATTTCAATATTTAAACCATTTCAGATACCACTTGCCTACTCTGTAATCACTTCTATAAGCCATTTAAGATAAATTAAAACAACAGAAAAAAAAACAGTTCAAAATTGTTTTGTATGTTTTACAGAATTTGACATAACTAAACCACAGTACAAAATTGAAATATTTTTTTGTGATTTACGTAGGCAAGTGTCGATATACTTACTCTTTAATGTAACTTATATTTGTAATTTGTATGCAAACATTTAATATTTCAAAAACGTATACCTGTTACCGATAACTCTTACCTGTCACCATGACGTCAGGTACAAAATTCCAGGTAATTTTTAACCACCCCCCATTTTCACTCAGCATAAACTTACATCTCTTCTCATTTAGAGTTAATTGTGTTTAGAATTTTGGCACATCAAGTACAGCGTGATTTTAAGTGAAAAGTGATCATGGAGAACTCTCATACTATTCAAAGTTTAGAACAAGCCGTGTCGGTTATTAATTTTAGAAATATGGATAGGGACAGTGAAATTCAGCTAGCAGCAGAATTAGGCAAATTTCTCTTGGATAGAAATACAGTTTTAGAAGAAGTGCACGAAAAAAACAAACGGCTCATTACTGAACAACAAGCAGAAATCGATAAATTGATATGTGAATCGGTTAAACTACAAGAATCGAATGTCCGTTATCAAAGAGTTGCAGAACAGTTGGAACTGACTATTTTAGAGCTGGAACGAAACAATCTGGAATTGAAGAATCAACACAGTGTTGATAAAACCGCTTTGAGAGAATTGAAAGAAAAGAAGAAGTTGCTTCAGCAACGTTGTGATGAACTCCAAAAATCGCAAGAATTTATGGAAGAGAAACTTCAAAAGGTGGAAATTCAAATCGAACAACATCAGAATGAAAGAAAACTAGAATCTGAGCCTAAATTCGAGTTATCAATAAATGAAGAACCCAAAAAACAGGTTGATGTTGATAAGACTGATGAGGACTTAATAGATCAAATTAGTTATTTATCAACTAATTTAAGTGATTGTCGATGTGAAATTGCAAATTATCAAGACAGAATTGAACTAATGGAACATCAAATTGCGCTTCTTCTTCAGAAAAATACAGATTTGGAAGATATCATTTCATCTAAATCTCACTCAAAGATTTCTGGTTGCAGTTCTCTGAAAGTAATAAATTCGACGAGTTTGCTGGAAGAAATTCATGCAGCGAATAATTACAACAGCATAGATTCATTTGCAGCTGGATGTTTGATCACTTCAACACCTCCAAAAGCAAGTCAAAGTAAGGAAATATTTGATACAGAAAATGTCTCAGACTATCCCACAATCAAGAAAGCTGCCAACAATGTTATAAGGCAACTTACAAATGAGTTTGATAAGGAAATCAAGCATTCGGAAAAACAAGTGAGGATCAATGTGTGCATTGAAATTGATCAGCCATCTTGTGAAAATGTCAAAAGGGGAACCAGTTCTCCCGAAGAACATAAAGGTTTCACGCATTTAGCTCGCAAATTTGTTGTTTCTTCTAATAAAACTGTTAAGAAAGGATTAAGTAAGTCGTTTAGGAAAATAACTAAATATCCAAAGAATTATTTAGCTATTCTTATTTTGTGGTCAAATAAAGATTTTATTTTGGGCCAGGTGAGACTTATGTAGGACTTAATTATATTTTGCTTGAATTTAACTTGACTTTATTTTATGTTTAAAGTATTGTATTGAGATATGTAAAGGATTTTGTAACTATGAAAAGTTAAACACTATTATTAAACTATTCTTATTTATAAATTACATATTTTATGTATTCAAAAATGTAATAAAATTGAAAACATTAATTGAATTTCTTTTTGTTTGTTTTATATCGTTAACTGATTTAATCCATTTTAAATAGAATTTTCAGAAATTAAACTACACAGATGCCATGCAGTAAGTCTTCATACTTAGGTAAATACTTTAAATTTATTTGATATAGAAGTTTTCATAGTCATTAGCTATCCTCAAAATTTTAAGATTTAAGAATTGCTTTAAACAATCAAAAAAGACAAATGTAATTTACATTTCAAACCATAATCATTCTTGCTATGATATTAGAAACTTTATAAATTACTGTGATATGCAGGTGAATAAAAAATAATCAATAATTGGAGATTATTATTAATTTATATTTTCAACATTCAACTAAATGTACAAAAATGTTAATAACTATGCGTATAATATAATCATACGATGTTTCTTTCTTGTATATAGTAAGTATAATATAGAAAATAATTTATCAAAAACATTCAGTTATTATTACAACTAATATGCATGACAGTAAATATTGCGGTTTCATATTTTAAGTGACATGTCAAGATTCAAAGGAGACATTGAACAACCATGTGATACAGAAGTCTTTTATTTTTCTTATTACAGTTAGTATAAATACAATAAATAAACATTTAGTTTTCATATTGTTTCTAAGTATGTAGTTATGTATGTTTAATAGTTTTATTTAGGAAAATGTCAGACAGCACCCAATATTATAGTATCATACTGTGTTTCAAGAATAGGATATCAATAGATCTATCAGTATCACATTTGTGATAAAATGAAGGCATAATTCAAATTCTTTGAGATGTAGATAAGTTTAGTATTTTAATATAAACAATAAGATTGAATGAAATATGGCTTCGTTTTAATAAAAATGTGATATTGATATATTGTTGAAGTGTTATTAAACTTTAATGAGTTTAATGAGTTAGTTCAGTTTATAGTTTCATTGATTATTTTATTTATGTGTACAGTGAATGCATGTATGAGCTAGTTATTGTAGACATTGACATAAAATGTTTATAAAAAGCTACATTTAATACTTCTCATCTGTAATGAATCTATCTGTCATAATTTTTATATTAAATATTTAAATATTTTTGCTACCAAAAGTTTTAATAAATAAATATCTCTGTTGTTTGTACGATATGCAAATCAATATCGCATCATGGTAAATCTCTCTGAGAAAATTTTTTCTTGCAGGTATTTAACTATTATATGCTTTAATTTAAATAAACAAAAGAACTTTATGACAATTGCAATATTTACAATGATTTTGTAGTAATACACTTCTATTTGTTTCTTTTGTGTTAATTAATTTGCAAACTAGTAAAATATCATTTTTTTGACTTTATCAAATTAAATTCCGAAATATAATACATAAATTTTATAAAGATTTTTTTATTCCATTCTGTGTGCTACTCATATCAAACATGAATAAAAATTCCGTTTTGATTTCTATTTTCTTACAAATGTCTTTATCTGCTACAATCGAATCGCTATTAGATTGATTAAAAGTTTTCATAAAGTTTTGCGGTAAAAAAGCTACGATATATCTTCTCTAGATAGATATAAATCGTGATCCTTGATATTCTTATTGTTTCTGTATACCATGTATATGATTATTGTTCAAATACTATAACTTTAATTTCTTATTTAATTTTTAGTCTTTGTTACAAATTAATGCCAATGTGATAATGATTTTCAATTGATGATAATGATTTACAGTTGATATGACATGAGATGCATGAGTACTGATAATATCAGATATCTTATTATTACAAATATGTTAATTTGATTTAATGAAACATTTTTTGTTGAATTTTGTTTAGTCTTACTATATGTATTTTGTATATATAATATAAATCTGTATGTTATGTACTTTTTAATAAATGCTACTGGTATGCACAATATTAATATGAATATTAACATTGATGCGTGATTATGGATGACACATGTAATCAGTAACAATATAATATTGTTACCTTTTATTGTATTTGCTAAACATTTGCTATATTTACGGGAAGCAGAATTCTCTGAATAAATCTATTCAATGATTGGTCATAATCAAAAGGTTTCGCTTATATATTAATTTATGTTGTATCTAAACATCAATAATTTATGACTGACTGCATAGTATTTTATTTCCTGCTTGTGGAATGTTAAAGCTAAAGTTTAAAAATAAATAAATCTTTGGTAATCTGCATAAACAATAATAATTGTAACTCATGTTGAATCTCCATGAACAGGTTGAAAGTTACTTTAAGTCTACGTATAGTTATCCATAGACAATATATTCAGTCTACGATTAGTTAAAATGCTTTATTTGATAGAATAAAATGCAACACAAAACTTATCAACAATCATCATAACTGTTGGTGGTTGCATCCAATTCAGTTTTTAGTAATATTCATGACACAAACTCAATTATTATACTAATTAAACTATAAGCCATCAGTTTTATACATATCTTCTCACCAAACAATTGCCTACTCTCAATTTATTCAACATTATTTCCTTTAATCATTCAATATTCTTGTACAATATTTACACTATTCTTTATTGTATCAATATCTTTATCATCATTCCAAATGATATTTTAGGCTACTAATTATGAATAAAAATAATTATTTACAAAAATATGCGCAGTCAAAGTTGGGCAGTATTCATTTCCATCCTAAAAGCTATCTCACCAGAAAATTTATTCTAAAATGACTAACATTAAGTTGAGTTATGATGGTCTAAAAAAATGACCTAAGTTTTATATTATGCTTTAATGAATTTATAATTCTCGCTTCATTATTTTGCCATTTTTCGCTTTTAATGTAACTCAGAGCCACATGAAAGTATAATTTACAAATTGCATGATATAAGTTCGAAGGTAAATTGTACTAAATATCCCTTATGACTGGTAATGATAAATTTCCCCAGTTGTTCGATTTACCCCCGTGTATATAGGTTCATTCGTAGGATTATACCTTACAGTAGGCCCATTTTGACATTGCAGTCGTTTAATATATGGGTTGGGTGCATTGTGGTTGTGACCTGCACCAACTCCATTGAACAACCTAACACCATTATGATGTGTAGGTATTGTGCTATGTTGTCGCGGATAAACATTACAACTGTTACCGCCACCTAAATTAGTGGGTATAGTATTAGATGTATGTTGCGGAAGCGGCATAGTTGAACAATGAGGATAACTATTTCCCATTGATGCTTGTGTAGGATAATGCGGTAGGGTTGCTGATGACGCTTGTATATTTTTCAAGTCATCTGTAAACGAGGTCATGCGCATGTTTGTAGCTCGCCCAAACTGTTCTTCTTTGATGCTGGGTGTAGCTGAAACATCCGTTGTCTTGGGTCTTACCGTTTTCCTTCTTATAACCACCGTTTCGTCATTGGGGTTTTCAAGGATTACATTGTGGTCGGGGTCTATTCCAGTGGCATAGTTACCGTTGGTGTAACCATAAACTGAGTTTGAACTCGGAGATGTAGAAAACTGCTGAAACGAAGCGCTTGTTGGTGGCGTCATGCCTCTTTGCAGAGAACAGGATTTCCACTGAATTTCCTCCCTTGTGGGTTGCTGTAGATCTGCTACACTTGTAGCGCGTCTCGCTTGTTGGTTAGACGGTATTGTAGGAAGCGGAGTTCCAGCTGCCACCGGTGGAGGAGAACATGGATATGAAGTTTGAGGATGTTCAGAGCTTTCATTTGAATGGATTCCACTTGAGGTTTCGCTATGGTTACTTCCAGGTGGATCCGGAGGTGATTGTGAGCATTCAGTACTGATAGAATCCGATCGTGGAGTTAGTTCTTCGTGAGGCATCCCTGAATCGGCACGACGAAGACATCGCGGTGTCATACCGCTAGGAACAACATTCTAGAAATTTTGTCTTAGGTTAGTTTATATTTTTCCAAATCGCTATCTTTATGATAATGATGATTGGATGATTTTTAATGAGTTTATATTAGTATCTACTATAAATAGCTAATTTAATAAGCATTACATGCAGTAAGAGTGTAAACAAAGGTCAAGTGTTTCAACTATGACCATTGCTTATAATTGATTAGTTGCTAAATTAGGCTAAATTAGCATAGCACAAACCTGCGCATGTACCAAAACCGAGATTGGTGTTTGATGCGCTTCACGAAGTTGGTGATCAACCTTGTCCAATGGTTCTGGGGTTAGAAGGGGACTAGGATCCTCGTAGTCCACAGGTGGGACGAGATCTTGACTGGTGCTTGCGTAGGTCACATGTTCATCATGAACGCAAGCCAGCAACTGCATACAAGCACGACGAGCGTGTTCAACAATTTGTTAAAACAGAAAAGCAAGACTAGCAACAAGAAAGTGGGCAATATTAAACTAGTAAGAGCAAAGAACACCATGAAGCGTTATTATTAATTCTTATTATCTGGACCATGTTAAGAGGTGAAAAAATAATGTATTATTAATGTATTCCTCTTGACACCGCTTTGATAATCAGATTAGCAAAATATCTATAAATATATTAAAGTACTAAATAAAGTACTAAAACGCTGAATTTATATTTAGTAAGAAAAATTATGATGAGCATGATGACAAATGATTGTTAATAATAATGTTTGAAATTTAAATCAAATCTTACCTTTCCTTCCTCACTAATGTTATCATCAGACTGCTGACTGGTAGCTGCAACTGGCAACTCCCTTAAGGTGGCGTAATCGCCATCATCGACCTCCATTCCTGGTACTCGTCGTCTAGATCCACTGCTTTTACTAAAATTTAGAACAAGTTCTAAAAATGTGCATCTCCTACAATTAGTACTTAAACCATACCATCAACAATTTCTAAGATCAAAAAGATAACTTGAAACAAAAGACAGAATCTAACAAAACTATTTCATTATTCTAATTGCATGCAAACAAATAGACATTGACACAATACACCATCGATAAGAAGAAGATTCCCAATAGTTACCGATTATTAGACGTACTGGTGTTTTCATTAAATGTCACTTTTTGCTTGGGTTTCTTATTAAACCAGCAAAGTTGTTTAGTTCCATCAGGTGATGCTTGAGGTGATACTAACGCTGGTCTTAACCAATATATTTGTTCCTCATCATCATCACCACTTTCGGATTTGGGTTTCTTCACTAAAGTGGCTTTCTGGATTACGCCCATGATTGCTTTTTTAGGAGATAACTCGTTTACAGTGTATGTCCTCCCATTACCAACCACAAGCAAAGGTTGAGTGGCAGGATCATCTGATGAGTTTGTCATTAGATCAACATCAGTTACCAATTTTACTGAACGAGCTTGACGTACGGTTGCACGACCCACTGTTACTCTTAGTTTGAAAATCCATCTTTGTTTAATTGTCAAAAAGAGCCATACAACAATCCATATAAAAAGATGAAGAATGCCACCAATTATACAAGCTAGAATTGCACCATCGAGACTTCCTCGATATACCATTGTGTAATCGTGTAATAAGGGTGCATTGCAAAGACCTACTGACACCAATACACATAAAGCAGCGCAATGGGTGAAATATGACCATTTAGAATGACCTGGTTCTTTTAAAACTATTACACGTCGATCACGTTCTTGGTTTAGGAAGGATGTAAATCTAAAAATAATTAAAATAAAATATATTTGAAGAAAAATCAGAATTTGAGGGTTGCATACCTAGTATGTCCATAAAGATAAAGTACTAAACTTGAGGACAATATTAATAGCAACGACAAAATGTATAACGCCAGAGTGACTTGTGGATTGAGCAAAAATGGTGAGATACCACCTAAAGGTGATTTCATAATCGCAAGATGATGTTTCAATAATGGCAATGCTTTCCAGGGACCAACTATTTGAACCTAAAGAATACCATTCCCAATTTAAATATTGTATTAATAAATAGTGTTTTGAATTTCAAATTTACCTTATATAGTACAGACATCCCAGCATATGATAACAAAGTTTGCAAACCGTTTATCATCAACTGGAAGGAAAACAACAACCCCATGCATTTATTCGTCGCCCAAAATAAAGATGGATAACGCACAGAATAGACAAGCAGAGCGAGGGCGAAGTTTAAATATTCGATGCTCACTGAACTGCCAGTTCCCGAATCTGAAAAGTAAACAAGTGACCCATCGTTAGACTCAGCCATGTCACACGTTCAGTAATAAATCAAAGCAAATTTTTAACTCCTTATGACCTCAAATGGATATTTGCAATCCAATGCATTCAGTTTTGTTTATTCTCGTTATTTGCTTGCCATGAATTTTTATAACAAGCAACTTTAAAAAAAGTCCCATACCTATATTCAGAGTTTCATGTTTTTCGTGTCCCAGGTAATCTCGAAGCGTTTTGACGACATGATGCGTGAATGCCACTGCCGAAGGCGTGCTGTTACTATCAAACCCGAACAAAGGAGCGGCCGCACTAATATTGTGAGGAAACTCATCTTCAACCCTGGAGTCATGAGCAGTGAATGGAGCTGCTGATGCTCGGTGATGATGATGCAAGGTCATGTTATTATTTGTATGGCTTCCTGCATTCGAAGGGGTCATGAAACTGAGAACAACCAGACGATCACGATGCACGACCATAAAGTCCAAATCAGTTTTCCAGATTGATTCTGCAAGCAAAACATAAAAAGTCATAAAATCGCCATAAACTTTATCCTTATAGGTTATAAAAGAAGTATTAAAAATTCAAATATTTAATCAGCATTAAATTGTTTGTTTAAATGTTATTAAAAAGAAAAACTTGTTAATGCTTTGTAATCCTATAATTCCCAAACAACCGAAATTGCAATAAAAACGACGATAATATTTCTGCTGTTTGCACATTGTCTAGGATTTTAATCTTCTCGGAAATAGCCACTGCCCAAAAGGCTAAGGGCAGTTTGAAATATAATCTGTAAGGAGATTAAGATTGATGACGTTTGTAAGTTTTGGGTAGTCGCATAATCCTGCCCAAAGCATAGAAATGTCGTCGGCAGCAACCTCAAATATTGCTGGCGGTATGTAACCGTGTCCCTTCACCCTTCACTCTGTTTCAAGTTGGCGCAGGATTCTGACAGCTGACATGCAACAAGAGACGAAGAGAAATTCTTCTATGAACACAATTCAGTCATAACTATAGTTGTAAGTATAAACTGATGTTGTAACATGACGAGAATAAAACCAAAGGCATGAATAAAGTTGCATTAAAATTTTTGCATGAGAAGATCCTTGACACCTAGCACTCATTGGAATCAGTACGCATATTCATGTCATATGTGTTGCATACATTTAGGGAGTATTATAATCCTGTCTTACTGTCTTTCACTGAGAATTTTTGTTTTGTTTTTGTTTTTAATTATCAAGCTTATATTTGATATTTATTTAAGAGTTTATGTTCTTGTATGTAAAATAATAAAACAAGTGAAATGTTGTGAATTTATGGCTAATGTGTTTTATACGCCAGAAATTCCTCATAAAATTTTATTAAAATAAAATGTCATTAATAAAATAGCACATGCATACAATTTTATCTTGAAAATATCAGTTTATCAGTTTTTTGTAGTTATTTAGATTTTTGATGCATTTTTATCGTGGTCTATACTATACATCATAAATGATGTCCTGCAAAATTTATAGCTGTAATTTTTCAAAGCGCCATCCTGATCCATTATTCGGGTTTTGTTGCAGGTACAGTAGAATTTCATCCGAAATATGTTTTTAAATAACGTACAAGACAAATTCAGAATTTGACAGGTGCAACATCAAAAGTAACATTTGGATATTAAAATTCTGTAAAAATCAAATTTTCATTCCAAATTTATTCTTGAGTCCCAGTCTCACAATCTAAATAATGCAATCAAATTACTTCCATTCCACTCCAAACAAACTTCACTTCAACTTCAAGAAAACCAAATAACCTCACCCCATTTAGTCAATCTCTCAATTTGCTAATCTATTATAAATGTGCCTGCAGTCCCTGCACATGATGCACTCTTACGCATAACCACACACCCCTTTAGTCAGGGTGTTCTTCCACTCGATAAAATAGCATTTAGTACGTTTTAGTGCATTTTAAAAACGTGCGTCTAGTAGCAATGCTGACCGTTTAAATTGGTCTGAATGCCTAAATAAATCAAGTGTGAAACATTAAAAAACCCTTGATCCGCATGTTATCCACGTCCCTGGTTCTTGCCACCCTTATAGCTGTACGTCCATCCGCTGAGAGCTGCAAATCAAGTAGGGTCTAGCAACCACTTTCACATTCTCTCTCGTCCTTATCCACCTTCTCCACCTCTCTTTCATCTGAAAATTGCAGGTCCTTAAAATGCGTCTGTCTGTGTGGTTGTAAAAGCACGCAATGAATGCGAACCGATCACAGGAGAGGAAGGAGTGTACAGAAGTGTTTAATTTCGATGCCGAGTGCACTTTATACTCTTGGAATGGATAAATATGTCCTGAATCCTGATAAAGACTGATATATCATATAACGGGTGTTTCAAAGATTGTGTTTTTTAGACAATAGAAATCTAAATTTATTTCTTGACATTTACTTTTAAGTTCTCCCCTAGTTTTAACTTTTGTTTTGTACTTTTTCTCCTTGTGTCAAGATGGTGGCAATAATACAATTGCAGAACGTGCAATTTTCATCCACCTGCTTACTTTTGACCTCCCTTTCCTTCTTTTCTTTTGTTTTTCTAATTTAAATGTAATTTTATTGGTATGATACAGAAAGGGATGCATTTATATATCCCTATCTTGTAATGCAGCTAGTGAAGAAAAAAGAAAGAGTTAGAAAAAGGAAAAAAGCCAGTGGAGGAAGATATAATTAAACTTTCCCCTTTTTAGCTTGGTTCTTTTATTACAAGTCGGAATTGCTGGAAACTTATGTTGTGTTTTATTTTATCCTTTTGAAAGCATGACAACAGGAGACAAAAAAAACCAACAGAGACAAAGGAGATTAAACAACAAAAAGGAGGAAAGCACCGAGATCAACGGAAGAGCAAATGCCTGGTGCACCCTCTAATATTACTCGGTGCACCTTTAATACCGAAGCTATGTAAATATGATAACAACGTCAACCACTTTAAACAACTTAAAAATTTTTGTATTCTTTTTATAAATTAACTTAAACTTTACACCGCAGTATCTTTAACATTTACAAAAGAAAGGGAAAAGTAGTTCTTGAAGTCTCTGCTTTCAGTCTATTATCATTACAACACTAATTCTTTAAGTAAGAAAAATGGACAAAACTAAAACATCTGGTGTCTTTTCACTAGCCAGTTATAAATGTTCTCAGAGACATACAAACTCCTAATGAAAATGGATACTAAACGACCAACAAAAAAAAAGCGTGCATCCCGTTATACTAAAGACATATAAAGGAACACTAAATTTTCCGAACTTGTAATTGTCCTAATGTAGACGAGTAAAACGCAGCTTGGACGATAATAAATGCAATTTGGAGTGAAAAAACGCCCCCACAGATGTTCTGCCAAATATGCTACTAGACTCACTAAGTTTACATTGGATGCCGGAACAAGAACATAAAATAAAGGAACATGAAATGAGCAAATAAATTTTCCTTTACTGGGTTTTATATAACTACGACTAGTTTATTGGTAATCCTTTTTTGAAATACGAATTGGATGGAAGCCATTAGTCAGAGTTGGCATATATCCCAAATCAACAAGTCTTTCCTTTCCTAGAGCTACACACATTTAAATTTTTGCGATTTGGGATTTTATTAGATGATTGAAGTTATTTGTGGTTTGTAGGTTTCATGAGGTTGTGAACTTTGAATTTC
The DNA here is from genome assembly GCA_030556245.1 of Falagria sp. GC000072. Taxonomy (NCBI): domain Eukaryota; kingdom Metazoa; phylum Arthropoda; class Insecta; order Coleoptera; family Staphylinidae; genus Falagria; species Falagria sp. GC000072. Next base: position 2,048 of record JASKGN010023829.1, on the reverse strand, counting down.
TAATTAGCTGTAACGAATATAATTCTCACATATATCCTTATCTCTGTTTCTCTGATAAACCCTTTGTCTCTATTGACACCATGTAAAGCCAAACTTATTTGGTAGTAGCCGCCAGCGGTTGCAACTAATTTGACAGCAAACTGGAAACTACACCGGACACAAACTCCATCGAATGAGGGATGATTGCAAGGCGGAAGAAGATATAATTCAGAAGTCGGAATACACGACATGTGAGAGACATTGGAACCTATCTGTTACATCGGAAGGCAGACATTACCGAAACGTATCGACACTTTGCTATAACCGCAAATCGTATGGTAATGCTTAATATTCATGACTTATCTCAAATTTTGTTTGCAATTTGTCAAGAAATGTCGTGATAGTGTATTTTCTGAAGTGACAGTAAATCAGAATTAGAATCCCAATGCAGTTAGTAATTCTGATTAGTGTGGTCACCTTGGTAGGTTGACACGAAACGTTCGATTGGAATATTCGATTGGATCCAATTAAAACTGTTCGGTCATCCGTCGTTTGCACACTTCCAGCCCGAAAACTTGTCGGCAAATTGGATGCGCATTAAACAAACGAATTAAAACTTCATCTTTGAACAACCCTGAAACTTGGATATCCTGGGATACTGTAAATTAAAGCCATGTGTTGTGGTAAATTGGGAAATTCATGTTGCATGCTAACTTAATTCAGATGCAAATTAAACATGAAAAAAGTTATCAAAGTTTGAATAATAATTAAAAATGGTGCTTTACAATATTTGGTTTTATTCCTTTTTGTTTAAAATTATAAATATCATGATTTTATTTCATTTTTTAAAATTTGTTTTATATATAATTTCAAAAACCTATTAAATTTTTTAAATTTTATATAGTAAGTTTAGCAATTTATGTTTATCCCTAAAAATATTGTAGTTGTTTTAAAGTATTACTTAATAATTGATCAGAGTTTAAGTTTAATGTCATTCTACCCCGAAAGCCACATTTTTCATATTATAGTTGACACTTTTCATATTAAACTTTCAAGTGTATTAAACTTGGCATCCAAAGAGAAAACTTTTTATGAAAAAATAAAAGACAAAAAGATATAGAGGATAGATGCAGAAGTTTCAGCTAAAGAAAAGAACTTTTGAAATAAGGAAACTGCATCTTGCACAGCATGCCACCTCATGCAACTTTATATGCGCTGATCCTGTTGTCATTGGAGGAAAAAGACATTCAAATGGAAAACTTTAAATATATTCCTTATCATATTAGATGTCTATAAATGTCAAACTTGTTCGTGGCAATGAAAATTGTCGAGTTTTATCATTGAATAAAGAACTGTAAAGAGACGCAACTGAATGAATATGGTTAACCCAAATTCCAGGTGGCGCAGCTTACTAATTTCACGGATGTATATGATACACTGGATATCTGACTGTCTATTGTTAATAATAACTTTATATCATAACAATAGGGAGTCAGATATCAAGTGTATTATATATATCCGTGGAATTAGTACGCTGCGCCACCTGGAATTTGATTTAACCATTTTCATTCAGTTGCGCCTCTTTACAGTTCCTTACTCAATAGTTTTACTTATAGCTACAAAAATTTAAAAATTACCTTTGCGAATTTAATAACTATAATCTCTTATAATTAATACTAAATTAAATACCACTAAAGTTAAAGTGTTGGTTTCCACAAAAGATAGCATTCAATTAGTTCAAATGACTAACATATGGGGTAGCCACAGCCCAAACGATTATGTAACCCAACTTATAACATAAAAGCAATTTAAACGTTGTACACACGTGCAACCACATTTTGTGAAAATTTACGCAGCTCTTGCATCTGGACAAATAATTTAACAAGACCAACATTACCAATCTAACCAAAACATCCAATGTTATAAGTGTTATAACGCTGTATTATTATAAAGCTAAAATGTTGTGTACTTTACTATTATCATATAACAATAAGCCCTTTCATTACACTAATGCCCTGTGTAACCTCTGTGTATCAATTAACGCATTGAGAGAATTTCTGATAGTAATG
>JASKGN010023821.1:0-11037 GCA_030556245.1 Falagria sp. GC000072 | reverse complement strand
TTAAAGGAGAAAAAGCAATGCAAACATTGTATATACACAGAGAGAGTGCTTATCTAATTGGAAGGGATAGAAAGGTAGTTGATCTCCCTGTTGATCATCCTAGTTGTTCTAAACAGCATGCAGCAATACAATATAGATTAGTCCAATTCACAAGAGAAAATGGTTCAGTGGGTATGTTATTAACATTACATATTTAAAAGAATGAGAATTATGATTAAATGTATTTGGTTGCAGGCAAACGAGTAAGACCATATCTGATCGACTTGGATTCAGCAAATGGTACTTACATTAACAATAAGAAGATTGAACCGCGTCAATACGTAGAACTTCTTGAAAGAGATGTAATAAAATTCGGCTACAGTTCTCGAGAGTATGTGCTACTCCATGAAAATAGTAAAGATGAAGCGCAAGACGACGACGTTACTGAGGAAGTTCACCCTGAAGCAAATTCAATCGATGATTAACGTTAAGGACGAGTTTAACGAGTAATTTTATACAGTGCATAAAGATATACTTAAGTCTTCATGTACAAGCAAATATTACATAATCTTTATAATATAACCCTACAGTTCTGTGGGAATCTTCTGCATCCCATTTTTTATATATCTGCATTTATTATTCATATTATTTTTAAATCAAATCCCAACGCCACAGTGCGCCACGGCACTTGTATATCAATTACAGATAACATTTCTAAGTTTATCAATTCTGGATTAGCCTTCACATGCATTTGCCTACATAATGGCATTTTCCCATTATACGTTTTTGTTTCAATCCTGTTTGTTTTCATATATATTTATATATATGTATATTTTATGCTTTTTATGTTATATTATCTTCGTGAAGGAACTTAAGTCCTCGTATAGTCTCAATTTCAAAATATTCCTTCGTTTCAATTTAGCGCAATTTTATATCGATCATTTTGCAAGACACCTCGTTTGTGTCTTTCTTATTTAATTAACTATGCCCTCCATTTGACAATATTTATTTTTATATATTATTTTTAGTATTTATGAATAGTTAAGGATCGATTATGCCTAATAAATTTCAATTTTACTGTTTTCCTGCTGTTTGCATTACCGCTTATAAATTGGACGATATCGATGCATTTTCTAATTCAAATACGACTTGCTTTCGTTAAACTAAATACTATACATAGAATAAAAAATTCAAAAAAAATAATTATAGACAAATAAGTATTGGAAAATATGTAACGCAAAACGAAATATTAAATTCTACAAAAAAAAACTAAGCTCGAGCTCTTGTTGAAATTGAAATGTTACTTCGAGTCGGGAATTTATGCATTCCACTTATTAGCTGTCACGCCAGGCCAACCCTAAAAAAAATAAAAAGAAGTTGAAATTTTTGAAGTGTATTAATGACTGTGGATAACTTACCACTTGTTGCTTATCCTGTAAATCGACATTATTTGGACGCGAATCCCATGCGTTTATCTTGTAATCCGGCTGGTATTCCACGCCAAGACCAGAAGCAATGGGAAGTTGCTGATGCTGTGGCAAGTACGGTGCACACATGTTGGATTCCATTAGAACTCCAGTTGAATGCTAGAAAATTGTTGAATAAAGTTTCCTTCTAATTATAGCTTCGTTCCTCAAATGAACTTACCGTCGCATCAAAGTCGAAATTATACTTGTCATCATAGCATTGCGGAATGCTGAACCTCTGCATCATATTCCTATTTTCCATGGTGTTGGTGTGAATACGATTTTCTTGCAGCCACATGTGATGCATAGAATTCGGACGTTCCTTCATCATCATCCAGGTGTTATCATTAGGATTAAGTTTTCTCGCTCGTTCAATGCCAATGGGTTGTGGCTTGCGGTCACTAGCAGGATCCACATGCTGCTGCATATCGTTATTATATAACATTAAGGTTTTGGGGGACAACTCCGGACCGTTGTTGCTCAGGTCTCCATTCTCGTACATCGGATCGGTAGCTCTAGCAATATGAGTAAGAGTCATTCCCGCCATTCCAGTGATAAGATGATCGCTAGCAGCAGAAAATGGCATTTGAGGCATCATTGGCCAAACATTCTGTGCTGTGCTTTGCTGGTGATACTGGCTAGGCCCGATAGGTTTTGGTTGCGTTTGATACAAGTTATTGTAACTATTGTAAAGCATATTTGGATTTTTTCCATGAAAATCAGGTGCTTTCGGATTAAGCCGAGACATGGTGGCATCCTGAGAATAATTCAAATGCTGGCCCATGTTTGCATTTTGGAAGGGCTGGTATGACGTTGGTCCACCAAGAACAACCGAAGGTTCGCCATATGCAGGTTGCATCGGCTTATATGGATTGCTGTCGGCATGTTGCATGTGTTGTCTATCGAAGTAATGATTAGAGGCTTGCCCTTCATTTTGGTTCTGGCTAGGAGGCCTATTATGAGGAATATTGCTACCAATCGGTGCAATGGAGGGTGGTTTTTCGTAATTGTGATAGCTACTTGGAAGGCCATTGTTGGGCGGGGTGGTGCTATTACTGCTGGTTTTTGAAGAGACCGGCGAACACATAGCATTTCCACGATAACCAGGAGCTTTAGAGGCGTCGATTGTAATGTTTGAAGGTTGCTCCACAAACTTAATATTTTGCATTGGCGTCGCAGAAGCGTTTCCACCACCGGTAATAGCAGCAAAATTAATGGGTTGCGGTTTCTGTGTGTCTGCATCAGGTCGCCACATGGGGCGTTTTTCTATGTCATTAAAGAGTGTGTAAACTTGTGCCGCTGATGTGGCGGTGATCATTTGAACATTTTCCTCCATACTAGACGTTAAGGCAGCAGATGCTGGCGTTGGGCTACATGGTTGGCTGAGAACTTGCTGTTGCTCATCGGCGGATGCAACACATGCATGCGGCAAAACCTTGGCTGCGATAGTAGGAGGCACATATTGCATATTAGGAGGAGCAGACGATGTGGGAACTGGTCTCGCATTGGTATTATGTTTTGGCGAAGACTGCATCGAAGTTTGCTGGGTTTGAGATGCGTTTGGACTCAGCGGCGGTGCAGTTGTTGGTAGAGGACCCATCCTAGGTTTCGGTTGACTTTGGAGTGCAGTGTTCGATGAAGAAGTTGACGTATCACTTACTTTGGCAGCGAATGTAGTGACATGGCTATTCACAACTGTTTTGCTAACTGCAGAGGACATCGATCGAACGACTGCCGGTGCGGCTGTTCTATGCTGTTGGTGAAGTGACTTTTCCTTTTCAGCTTGTGCGGCCAGACGAGGTGCTGCTGGTGCACGCACAGAGGAGGCTGTAGGAGCTCTCGGCTTTGCAGGCACAATTACAGTACTTCTGACCATTGGTTGCGTTACTGATGGGGTAGGTTTCGGTTGAGAAATAACATTAGATGGTGCTTGATTAACTAACACTTTACCAGTTACTTTCTTAGTACCTATTTGTGTCTTGTCCCACAACGTAGTGGCGACTATAGGTACTTTAGCCTTGGGTAGCATTTGTAAGATGTCTGCATCGGGATCACGAATTAAGACAGCGATCAACGTGTGAGCCTGCTTTGTTGCATCCGCAGAACCTTTGATTGTAATTATACGTTCTCCTTGACCCTTGCTTTGTTTTTCTACTTCAATGTGAGCACCAGTAGCACCTCGAATAGCATTTATGTTACTGCCTCCTCTTCCAATCACTCTGGAAATTGCATTTAAAGGAACTGACACCTTTTTTACCCCAGAATCAGATTGTGTCGGTTGTACTGAGGACTTCCTGACGACTTCTTTCCAACCGTCTTCACGTTTCGCACCTTGTTTGGGACTGGTGGAATTGGGAGATGCTTTAATGTCCACTAGCTCTCTTTTCTTAGGTGTTACAAAAATGTCGCTTCCTGAGGGCTCGAACTCGTCACGATCGGCCGGGCTCTTAGTACAAACGTTTTCGTGCAATTGTTGCAAATGAAGCTGATTTTGCAATTGCTGCTGTTGCAGTTTCTCCTTCCTCAGATCGTTCTTAGTTTTTTGCTTTTCCTTCTTGGTCTGGTCCTGTTTCTCAATTTTAGTGGAACTATTAATTTTGTCTTTAAATTTTGCACTTGTGGTCATTGTAGCAGTGGAGGTAGCGGTGTTGGCGTGGTTGATTTCTTGTGCAATAGCAGATGGAAGTATATTCTTCTTCTTCTTTTTATCCTTACGCTTTTCTTTTGATTTTACATCATTGCTGGAACAACTGCCTTGACTGTTAGCATCTATACCACTATCGCCTTCCTCTTTGTCCGCTGACTGTTCGGGAACTGCAGGTTCATTTGGTTCGTTTTCTTTCTCTTCTTCATCGTTCTTATCTTCATAATACTCGTTCTTTTTGTTTTCCTCAAACAATTTTCGTTTCTCTTCTTTCTTTTCCAGCTTTTTCTTCTTCTTACGTTCACGTTTTCTTGCGGCTGCAGCTTTCTTCGACTCTTCGCGATTTTTCTCCATGTCAAGTTCCTCTAGGAGGATAGATGCATTCTTATTAGCTTTGGCTGCTTGCGTTTCTTTAGCAGCACGAATTATTTTTATGCATTCATGACATTTTTCCAATAATTCGCTTTCTTTCTCGCTAACTGTGGTCATGTAACGAATCATTTCTTGATCGCTGGGAAATTGCGTCACATGATTAACCATCCACTTGACGACTTTTACATGTCCTTTGCGGTAGGCTGCCATAAGACAAGAGACCTTGCGATTATCCTGCGAATCGATGTCTGCACCTAGGCCATGCAGTAGTTCCACAACATTAAGATGTCCACCATTGGCAGCCAGCCAAAGGGGCGAGTTTCCTTTCTTGTTTTTCACCTCCACAGCGGCTCCACGATTTAGTAGTAACTCCACAAAACGCACATGACCTTTGTCAGCTGCAATGGTCAGAGCAGTGTCTCTGGAGGATGGTACCGGTGTAGCATTAACATCGGCACCTTTGTCCAACAACACACGCCCTACGTCTACATAGCCGCCGCTGGCAGCCTCCATCAACGGTGTCAATCCAGTCTTTGCGCGATGTTCAACGTTAGCTTTCCTATCCAAGAGCAAACTGACGACTTCATGGCGTCCTTGAAAACATGCTAATGTTAACGCCGTGTTGCGATTTGTCTCAATCTGTGCATTTATATCACTTCCCATGTCGAGTAATAATTTAACAGCTGCAGTGTGCCCATTCATCGCTGCAAGCATCAATGGGGAAATTCCCAATTTACTACCAGTGCGAGAATTTATTTCGGCTCCGTGCTGAAGCAACAATTTAATGATATTAACGTAACCGCCAGAAGCAGCTAAACTAAGCGGAGTATAATCAGAAACGTTGCGATGTTCCTTATTGGCGTTGCGATTGAGAAGGATTTCGACAACTTCGTATCGGCCACCAGAACAGGCCAAACTTAGTGGAGTATCTTTAGTGCGTTCAGACTGTGCTTCAATGTCCGCATTGTGTTTTAGCAGGAGTTCCACTACTTTTTCATGGCCAGCTGTGGCAGCTAAAATAAGTGGTGTGAAACCTTTTTTATCTCGATGTTCTATGTCAGCACCATGCTGGATAAGAAGTTCTACTAAATCTTCGTGTCCTCCAGCGCATGCCAATGTCAAGGCTGTGTCGTGATTGCTCTCTGTTTCCGAATCCACATCCATGCAATAATTTGCATTATCAGTCGCAGGACAGTGGGCAGCAACATTTGTATCGCCGTACTGTGCGGCAACTACTGAATTCGGATCAATTTGTTTCTGCTTTTGCACATTACGATATAGATAACGTCCTTTCTTCTTGGTACTATTATCAACTGCGGTGGCAATGGACTTGGCGACTTTTTTGTCTGTCGAAATTTGTGTTTGAGTTGCTGCTTGCACTTGGTTCGAGTGCAAGGTGCACGGTTCTTGATAGAAGTGATTTGTTTGGACGATGGTAGTTGGACCAACATGGGTGCAAGTCGGAGGCACACAAGGTGTTGCGTCGACGCAAGTTGGATTTTCATTATCTGATCCCATATTTAAAGGTATTGCAGTTGTTACCGTGTCTGTCCCTAAGGGATAATTTCAAGTTAAGTAAACTGAGATTCAATGACATTGTTAGTATACCTATGGTGTGTTGCATTAAACTGATGTTGGTTTGGAATCCAGCTTGACGACAAAAGGAACCTTTCCGATTAAGGGTTGATGGCATTGTCGTGACTGTACCATTATTTCCCACAGCCTGCAGATATTGTTCATATGGATCAAAAGTATGCTAAAACAAAACGAGTGCAAATTTCTCTTTCCCAAACTTAATGATTACTAACTTTTAGATGAGATAACCCTTGCAATTTCAGTCAAAAAGCTAACAATACTTTGAATGTCATTAATAACAAATACCTAAAAATGACTAACAAAAATAGTAACAAACCTGTATGCCTGCTAAATCAGCACCTTGGTTCGGCACGGCAAAGTATTCGACACGAGGAAGATTTACGTGATCTCCGTCATTAGCTAAATCCTGCTGTTGAATATTGGCTAGCGATGCAAGCACATGTTCGTCCAGAGCTTCAGCAAACTGTGCAGTCACCTGCAAATGCCAACACTTGAAGAACAATTGCCAGTTGGAGACAGTAATCAGGTAAAACAATCAAAAGATAAATACCTGTGGAGATGCAGCAGGTTGCGAATGCATTTGATCAACCCCTATTGTGTAACATTGCAGATCATCGGCTAAATCATCACTAAGTTCCTTGGTGCGTTTCTCAATGAACTTGGTTGCGCTGGTGAATATGTAGTCCTTGGAATTTTTATTATTTGCTTGTGAAGTGGCAGCAACCCCACTAATTGGCGCCAGACCTGTAGTAGTTGTAGTCGACGTAGAAGTCAGCGGTGAAGACACGAAAGCGGCTGCGCGAATTAATGGTAAGTTGTGTAGATCTTGCAGGAAAGTAGGGGTGAGACTTTCGTCATCTCCAGTTGGGAGTTGTCCTAGTGTTTCAAGATCGAGCGGATACAAGGCTTTCTCTGAGGAAGTGGTGGCCGCTGCCGCCTCTAATTGGGCTGGCATTGGAACCTGCGAGGGCGGCAGCTGTTGGAAGGAATACACTTTACGAACGCTTTTTCCTTCTTTTTTGGAGACCGGCTTTGCCTTGGGGCGATCGCTTATTGCAGTGTTCTATTTTAAACAAAGACATGTTAACCATAGCAAGTGTATTTGAGGTATGATAAAAACAGTATGTACCTGGCTAACTTCAGAATGAGATGCAATAGTTTGAACCTTAACAGGTTGTTGAGCCGCGAGAGAACTGGGGGTGTTCACAGATGTGACGGTACTAGGTGCTTGAGTAGTGGTTATCGACTGCTGAGGCATCGATGTGATGGGTGCGAAACAGAAGGCCGGCTGTGGAGTACGTTCCGAGTGGTAAATCAAATCGGCAGCTTGGACTCCTGCGTAGAAAGCATTCAAATCTTGCACTGGAAATAATGAGCGTTTGCCACCCATTCCTATTTTGAATTCAATTCAATTCGAATGCGTTTGTGCAAATGCTCGCAGATACTCACCATCGTCTTGGATGTCGATGTCGATGATAGATCTATGAGGCAGTGTTGCATTATTGGGAACAGCTTGGCTGTCGTCTTGAGGCACTGCAGTAGACGGAAAGGGGGCTAGGTGTGACGCTTGCTGTTGTTTCCCGCTGAACTCCCGGTCCACTCGCTAGAACAAATATTCGTCAATTCCAAAAAAAACGAACATTCCGGGCTACACTTACGTGTAATTCCTCGAGAATTTGCTGTTTCTGCGTGCCTTCGTCGGAAAAAACAGTGGCAGCGGTATTGGCCAATTTATTACGAGTCTTAACGTATTCCAGGATGCTTTTGTTTCGGTCAATGAGGTCAGATGTCTGCCCCTGTTTTGCGAGAAACTCCATAGTGGCAGTAGTAGCGGCATACATGTCGCAATCGTCGAATTCGCTGAAGGCCAAAGGTTGAGAGCGTACTTGCTGCGCTTCAGCTGTGGTGAGCGTCGCATCGAAGATGACGTTAACTCCAGATGTGCGTACGGTCGTTTTCAACTCTTTGGCTCCTGAGTCAGTTAAGCGGTTCGGTGAGGCTGCACCTTCTAGCTGTTTGTCTGTAGAACCATCCTGAGGTACGATTCGCACTGCTTCAGGAACTTCTTGTAATACCGCAGGTGAAAAATCTGTAATTAAATTACTTTTGTCAGCAGTTCTAGTTCGATGAGGTTCGAACAAAAATTCTTACCAGGTGCAGATTGGAAAAAATTCATACGCTGTGTAGGATGGACATTATTAGGCAATGGTGATACATGGCCAGGAAGCATTGTAGCCGCAGTGGCCGACGGTTGGTTTAACATCATTGAATGTGGGTAATCGAGAAGAAGTTGCACCACAGCCGTGTGTCCACCTTTCGCTGCTTCGATCAACATGGTGGAGTTATCCTTGAGCTTGTGGTTGGGATCAGCCCCATTTGCAAGGAGAAGTTCGACCACGTTCAAATGGCCTCCAGCACATGCTAAGGACAGCGGCGTGTGATCGTTGTTAGTCGTCTGTCGATGGACATTAGCGCCTTTCGAAATAAGGAATTGAACTGCGCAATGATGTCCGGCGCGACAGGCTTTCATAAGTGGTGTTCGTCCACCTTCACTTTCGTGTTCCAAATCCGCTCCATACTGAAGAAGTTTGTCAACCACGTCAGTATGTCCATTCTCGCAAGCGTATGTCAAGGCTGTGTCTCCTGTTTGCGTTTGAGCATGCACGTTGGCGTTCTTCTCGAGCAGATACTCGACCAGCTTGAGATGGCCCTCTTGCGCTGCTTCCATTAGCGGCGTAGATGCCCCCAACTCGATGTCAGCACCTGCCTGGTATAAATAATCCGCGACTTCGGTAAAGCCACCACAGCAGGCTAACGTCAACGCCGTTTCTTGCGTTTCGTCCGTTTGGGCGTTGATATGAGCACCCTGGTTGAGTAATAGTGCAACCATGTCTTCGTGCCCTTCTCGTGCGGCTTCCATTAGAGGTGTGTAGCCTTCATCGTTCACCTCCTCGATGTTCGCGCCGCGCTCAATGAGCAGCATCGCCAAATCGACGTGACCACCACAAGCTGCAAGAGTCAGTGGCGATTCGAAACTGTCGGTGGGCATATTCACTTGGGCACCAGAATCAAGCAGGAGGCGTGCCACTTCGACGTGCCCGTCCATCGAGGCTTCCATTAGAGCTGTGTGCATCTCATCCGTCTTGTGCTCTTGATCGGCGCCTGCTTCGAGAAGAAACTTCACCATGTCTAGGTGACCCTTATAACATGCTAAGGTGAGAGCAGATTCTTTGAATTCGTTCGAGTGGGTATTGATGCCAGCGCCGTGTGTTAAAAGAATCTTGGCCAAACCCACATGACCGGCGCTGGCCGCCTCCATCAGCGGCGTGTGCCCATTTTCGTTATGGTCTTCTACATTTGCACCGTTCTCCAGTAGAAACTTGACAACCTCTTGATGGCCTCCAGCACATCCGTACATAAGCGGTGTGTTCCCTGTTGTAGACTGTGCATTAACATCGGCGCCATGGGCCACTAATAGGCGGACGATGTCCAAATGGCCGGCGGACGCAGCCTCCATAAGAGGCGTACATTCTCCTTTAATGCCCCGATCTTCCACGTTAGCATTCATAGCTAATAACACCTAAAACAAGTCGATTATTATATTTGATATAAGCCAATGTGTTTGACTTACTTGGGCCAATTCAAAATAGCCAGCACTACAAGCCAGTGACAACAGACTTTCTCCTTCTTCAGAAGTTTCGTGCACTGAGCGACCGCCTTCCGTCAGTAACTTCCGCACGGTGCGAACATCACCATCAGTGCATGCCTCAACAAGGGAAGTCTTTTCTGGCTGAGACTGCTGGTTTCCCGCAGCTGTATCGGATCGCATACGCGTTAGAGCAGCAGCCGCCTCGTCTAGTGCACTCGAAACACTCGAAGTCAATCGTCGCAGAACCTCTGGATCGGCTAAATGCTTACCATCCTTGGTAGCGAGCTGACCAATGCCAGCTGCTTGCAGGAGTTGTTCGATGCGAGCCTGGGTTAATGGATCGACTGTACGATTTTGTTGAGCGTTCAATAAAAATTTTGCAGCTTCCAGAGAAGTGTCACCTTCGTCGATTACGAATGACTCTACCTAAAAACAAAACTAGTGTTAGAGATAGTGCAGCACTCCTGCAAATGTAATAAGTCTCTGACACAAATTAAGCAATTAAGAAGCAGCGAGTTACGCGAGCTGACAACACATCGGCCAGCGACCCTACATATTTTTTGATTATTAACTTACTACGTGCAAAGTTCCCTTTCATATACTAAACTCGGCATAATATTATAACATCTTTAGATTAAATAATAAACCTTTCTGCTCAGGTATAACGAAATGTATTATAGCCACAAATTAAATGGCTCTGCAAATGAATCTTTAATTGTTTCATGAAATACTCAATCGTTTGAAATCTTTACGCACCCTGATGTCCTATATGAATTCAGTTATGTGTGTAAGGAATGTATAACCAACATATCAAACGGTTCGGCATTCCGATAATTGAGGATGCCAACAATAAAAAGTTTCATGTTGGTAGGAGGCATAATTAGTATACAATATCATACCATTTTAAACATAGTAAACTCTAGAGAAAGTCTTTATGGCTTATCTCCTACAGACATAGATAACCCAGTCAATAAAATAGCAAATTTTCAAATATCAAACAGGACTTCATCCACGTGATAACCACATAAAATTTGCACTTCTTCTTCCTTGATTCCTCCCCAATTCTGAAATATTAATATCCTCAATCGATAATTGATTTTTCAGAAACATTACGTTTCTCAATCATAAAGACAGGCAGATCCTAATATTGTTTTCTCTAAACACCCTAAAAAAATAAACAAGAACTGATAAATAATCCCCTGTGTCAAAGTGACTATGGGAATTATCATCTTCTGTAGCCTAAAAGGCTATATGAAGGCAACGTTATCACCACATTGCGCATGCAATAAAAAAAGTAAAGAATGAAAATGACTAAGAAACTTGGGAGGGCA
>JASKGN010023815.1:0-10276 GCA_030556245.1 Falagria sp. GC000072 | reverse complement strand
AGCATGCTAAATCCTCGTATTTGTCGTATATTTCATATTTGAAGTTTACAATAAAAGCATTTTGATTATTGTAAACTTCAAACACGACATATACAATAATTAGCATGCTGTCCTCAAAATCATGAGTACCCCTTATGTATTATGTATGTATATTCAAATTAGTAAACTATTGTATATTGTTCGAAAATCGGAGCCACTTTTGCATCCATACTTTTAAATCCATACTTTAATTATACTTTTTTATACTTTTTATTAAAAATTTGGCGCTCAGTATAAACATTTCAATACTTTTTAAATTTAAAAATGTCTTGGGTAATTTTTACTTTAGACACATAAATTTATTAGAGCTTTCTTATATAGACCTGAAATTTTAGGAAAGTCAACAAGATAAAGTGTGAACAGTTTAAGCTCGATGAAGGGTAGTCCTATCATCAAATTGGGCATGCAAATTTTCTGCAACGCGGTGCCCTTGAGGAACCGCATCTTGTTTGCATTTATATTACTTTTTTTTGCAAAATAATCAGTTATTTTGTTTCCGTATCGCTTACCACCTAGGAAGTAGCGGCGAAATTTATTTTTCATACTAAATGGCAAACAGGGCCTTTTCAAATAAAAAAGGAATTAACTCCGTACCTCATATTTTATGTCATTTGAAAACCCGATCACATTTATTGAACTGTCCTTTAAATATCGTTTAAACAATAATATAACTCAGATTGCTATTTCAATAAAAATGTTATAATTCCTCCATCCATCCATGGGCATCTATTCGATGTAAGCAAAAGTACTTAATATGAAGAAAGTAAATTCAAAGTTAATCATATAAACTTGTGTTGAGTTCAATATTTTAGCTATGCTATTAACATTAGATGAAAGATTTTCCTACATCCAACATTGTAAAATTAATGATTAATATTCATAGTATAGTTTTATAATATTATATAACTTTAAAAAAATTTAGTTGAAGACTTAATTTATTAGTGTAATTTGGAAGTAGCGGCCTAGCCGCAAAATGTTGACCAACGCTGACATAAACCATTACCATCAGTTGTAGCACCAACTCAACTCTAGCATTTAATGCAAGTAGACACGCGTGGAGCAGGATTGATGTGAATTATTCAAATTGCTGCTCGCGTTTCTCTTCGATACGAAAGCGGAGTTAATATTCAAATATATTCATACTCAAGCGATATATGTATTGCTATTGCTGTTAGCAATGTTTGTGGAGTCAGAGTTCTAGAATTTATAACTCATTGAAAACTCTATGATTGCACATAAAGTCAATTTTAGTTGGGATAGATGCAATCTATAAATATAGAAATAAGGATTCAGAATTAACACTCCAATTACCTTCGAGCTTATTCTATTTAAAATCTAATAAATAGTTACAACGAGTTACTTTATTAACACAATAAAACAAATAATTATAATTTCATCACTACTATACAAAATTTACATTAAGTGCAGATACGCATTTCATTCACCATGCACTTTTTTACTTTATTTACAATTTTAGGGTGTCATCATAAATCACGCAATATTAAGTCACATCAAGTAATTTAGCAACAACGTCGGTGGAATGAATTAAATTTCATTGTTTCACTACCCAAGTTATAAATTATTTAACATGTCATCCAAGTGTTGTAAAAATAATTAACATTCTACATATTTTAAAAAAAGGTAATCTATTAATTAACTTTACGTATTTAATCCCTTCCGCTCGGAGTAATGGTAAGAATAAAAACTAATAAAAACGAGTATGTACTTACATAAAATATATGAATAACTACGATGTACCTGCAGTAAATAGATGAGTAAAAATAACACTTGCCCATAGCGACATTGATAAATTATGTTAATTCTATGGGACGATGTTCGACAATAGCGGTAGTCAATCGTAATCCGAGAACGTGATTGTAATATGAATGCCGATCGATGAGCAGAAATTGTAAGCAATCAACAAGTAAGTACGCAACAAGTACTCACCGCCCTAGCAGTGTTCGTACACCGTCCAATCTGTCTAGTAAGGGCGGCAAACAGCTCGCGCTTTGTAATGTTGCGTTTATACGTTTTGGATTTCCTCGATTTCTCTTTCCACTCGTCTCATGCGATAGTATGATGCTTGCAAATTCTCGCATGTTGACTTTACCAAGTGGCAAATAACTATATGTACATATTAAATTTATATGTTTGTGATTTGGGATTAAATTTCTTCATATTTGCATTGAGATAGTTTGATCAACTTGTTGATGATGTGAATAAATAAATAAGATATTTGGTGAAATTTGTTAAATTTATATCAATTTTAGATTTAGAATTTGCTTCATCCTGTTACATTTTTCACTGGCTATTTCGATCATCGCCGATTAATAAAAATAATAAGAGAAACCAATTGCACTTAAAAGTGTACATTATCGAGATTATAGTGCATTATTCCATAATCGAGGTAAGTCAATATTACTCGCCAATGCAACCCGAGCCCTTGGCGAGTGGAGTAACCAATCTAAGCGAATAGGTTGAATTCGTTACTTTATCCACGAGTCACTACCAATTTGTCGGTTATATTGAAATATTATTTTTTACTTCATAAATATTTATGTCTTATTTACTTTTAAACGATTAGAAATGCATTGATGTTGTGGGCACTTCCTCACAATAATTTTGGACAAGTCAACGACAAGTTTTCAGCATGCAATAAATTATGCAACACAGTAGTATTGCTATCCGACCCATACTTTTCGCCTATATTCCCGTACGTGTTAGTTCCTTCAAGATTAGTGCACGTTCTTCTCCAACCTGAACTAGTGGGTCCGAATTTCCTATAAATTCGACTCATCATTTGAAGCAACATACACATTCAGTCATCCGATTCCGACACAGACAGTACTACACACATACAGTTCGTCACAAATCAATTTCATTATTCAGTACCGTTTGTTTACCAAATTTTGTTAATAAGCTTTTGTTAACCAGTGCGTCTTTCTCTTGGTTGATTCGTAGTTTTCAGGACCACTAATACAAAAGGTGTAGGCGAGTTCAAACCCTAAAATATTTAAATGCCTTATAGGAAATTCGGTGATTGTAATATTTTATTTTGTCATTACTGAACACTTTGCATTGAAAAGTAGAGCAGTGCCAAAGCAGTGAAAAATTGTTCTATCTTTAAAATATTGATTAAAGTTTTAGAGTAGCGCTTCTAAAATTGCCAGTCCAATTCTGATTCAAAAATAACTGCACAGCCCTTGGCACTTTGAGAAAAGCAAATAGCTATAGAGTAGTGCAGCATAGAAATAGAACGTGCCTACATTTTAATTAGGTTTCACCACGATGCGAAATTTCGTTGCTCTGAGGGATTTTGCTTTATTGTTCATTGTGGAAATGAATGCGACCGTGCGTTTCATTTATTAATTAATTTGATAGATTATTAATACAAATTCGGTCGGGTGAGTTTATAATCGCGTTTGCATCCAACCGATTTACTCTTTCAGCACTGTATACTGTTCTTATAAATGCTTTCCCATTTGGGTAGAAATCGCTGGCTATTTATATTTTTCATTTGCATATTATCAAGAGTTCGTTGTTGAATTTTTACATTTGCCCATGGAAGCGTGAGTGCTTCCGTTTTCCTGCTTTTTTTCCAATTGACTGTGTTTATTCTAGTGAATGTGATAAATTTCAACCAGCGCTTGTTCAAATATATTTAAAATTGTAATTTTATATTTAACTGAAACGACCACTCTCAGCCAGAATTGGGAATGCTAAATGCCTTTACGATCTTTATAACAAGTTGAATACTTCACTCGTTTTTGTTTGGATATATAAACACCAATAAAATGTACATCTGAAACAATTAAACAAAAGTAACTGAATTGTAAATTTCGCTTCAATCGATGAAACTATCTCCCTTAACTCCATCCATTTGTAGCAGTATGCACAAAAATAGGTTCAGCGAAATTACTGTTATATTTCCACTGAATAATTGAACAAGTAATTTATATAATATTTATTCGGGAAGCTTGAGACATAACACTCGACAAGACTGTAGCCGAATGATAGTGAAACAAGCTGACGGAATTTCGTAGTGTAGCAAATGCATTGCCACAAAATCAATATCCATTTGGGTATCGATGCTAGAATCGCCGTGGATATCACCCACAAGTCCTCGAAAAGAAATAAAAGTTTCAAACGGTGAACTCGTAAATTGCATTTCAGCGTGGACACAAAAGTCAAGAGCCAACAATAAAATTAGCTGAAGCCTAAAGCACAACTGAAAGCAAGAAAGAAACGCATTGGCTTTTCTAAAAACAAGATGGACAATAAAAATAGAAATGTTGCTATAAAAACAAAACAAATGCCGTAAAAAAATGTGAAGGGAAGTATGAACCGAATCCCAGGATAAAGAACTTGTGTTTGTAGAAGAGCTACAATAGTGGCTGGTAATAATATCCTGTAATACATAAATCACGGGTAAACAAAACATGAAAAAGACATGAATGCAATTGCGATTGTATTACTTCCATATGGATTCAAACTTTTGGACTCCCCATTAAAATATTCATATCAGAGTCCTATATTTTCTTTGCAAGAAAATAAACGTATAACTTACAACTGCAGGGAAAGTAACTACATGCACGAAACACGAGTATTAGAACCAAAATTGTCATTTCCTGGAGCAATTTTTAGTTTTTTTATTCGTACAGAATCAATTTGGGATTGCCAACCTGCAATCTCTTGGGGAAAAATTGAACGAAAGCAATTACGTCGCTTCTATACACTATCTTAGTTGAATGACTCTTCAATATATTGCATCACTTGACATTCAGCATGCAACGATGCGATGTGCACCAATTGAAGATTTGTCATTCAGAAAATCGTTCAGTTAATTGAGTACATGCTAAACTTTCGCAATTGAAATGAAATGTTAACGTTTATTTATTCATTTCCGTCACGTGTACATTTAATTCCAGATTTACTTGCATATTTCATGAAACTTAAATTACTTTTTTTTAAATATTTTATTTCTCTAATTTCTTGATGTAGAATGTTGTCAAAATTTGGTAAGTATAAATTATTATTAATCATTTTCAAAATAAAAATTTGAATATCTTATATTTTGCCTCTTAGGCCTTATAAAATGCAAGAGACACAATTTCAAAGCGTCGTTTACTGATCAGCCGTCAAGAAGTAAAAGATATCAATGTCAATATTCATGTAAGCCCCACAAGAGCCGTATTCAGCTTTTTGCAATGATATGCAGTAAAAGGCGATCTTTGAGCATCCCTCGATATCCTTACAATATAATACCCTTTTCTCCTTTCTTCCTCTTCTTCTGCAAGTAAGCTGCCTTTCCGTTCTTCACGTATCCTGCCATTTTTCAACTAGTCGGCCGAAATTTTATATCTATCTAGAAAGTAGGAACATATCGGCATTAGAGGAACACGTAAATCATACGAGCCATAAGCGGCCATCCAAAAAGTATCCTTTTTTGCCTAAGACATCAAATACCCCGGGTGTTCGATTATCTATTATCAACTTCAATAGTTGTGACAAGACACTATTAATCTCTCTCTCTCTTTATAATTACAAAGCTGATAACAAGTATGGTATATAACCACATTCAAATATCTTATACAAAATCATGCAAAGTGCTTGACTTGTAAAGATACTGATAAAAAATTGATAAAAAATTTTGCGTTTAAAAAAAGGATAAGAATAATAAAATAATTGACATTTATTGGGTATTGAGGAATATTCAATGTCCACCTGTATGGCCATTCTTAAGATATAATACTTAACTTTTCGACAAATTATGATTTTTTAGTTTTTCTTATTTTTAATAACACTCTGAATTATTTTGAAAGTCTGTGTTTTAAAGCTTATAACCAGAGAATGAGCTTTGTTTAACCCTTAACTTAACCAAAATAAAATACCAAGATACATATTCTTAAAATAGTACATATATAAAGTAGTGAATTTCTTACAAGTATAATAAATCTAAATTATTATTTCTATCTGATTTTATACCTGAAAAACTGCTTGAAACTGAATATTCCAACTAATCCTAAGTTGTTGCTTTACATCAGCCAATATATGATTGTAACAAAATCAATGGTTCAGTCTTCTCCCCAGTCCAAAATAACAAATTTGATAAGGAGTTTATATACAAGCCAAACCAAAGCAATCTGAAAAAGCTTCAAAGAAATGCAATCGTACCAGACCAGCGCGATGCTTTATTAGCGGTAGCAGTAAACAAGCCAAGCTAGCAATTAATATGGAGCAGAATGCGCCCCTGATTGTGGAAGCGAGCGTGCAGATACGATCGGAACTTGTAACGGGTGCAAAGTTTGTTTCAGTCGAGTCGCAAGCTCTGTTTCATGCTTGTTCTATTTCCCTTTTTATTGAGAATAATGGTAATAATGCTTCCAGCAACGCACTTTCTCCCCATCGCGCAGGAAGCTCATCCAATAGTCGGAACAGGTGCGCCTAGTGCTCAATAAACTTGAAGCACAATTGCGAATCGCGAAGTAAATTCAAAATCAAATTGTGCATGTGCCGTATTTACTATTTACTAGTTGCTTCTAATGATCAATAAAACTTATAGCATTGTGCAATTACGTATTCCTCAATAAGAAGGGATATCAATTTTATAGTTTAATTGGTGAAGTAACACATCCTATTTCTGGAAATCCATTTACATTATTTAAAAAAACAAATTTTAATTATTCCACAGATGCAGCCGTGGTGTTGCAGTTTCTATTTTTATTTGCTATAGGATATTGATTTTGTTTTATATAATGTTAAAAATATTATGAATGGAATGAATGGAATCTTATGAATGAAAAGTTATCAAAGTTACGTTTCAAAGATATTGTTTTAACATTATATGTTTTAAAGTATTTTTTAGTTATTTTATTTAGTTAAATTGCTTTAGGATATATTATTAAAAATATATGATAAAATTTTCTGACACTACCACCCCCCGGACAAAGATTATACCAATTAAGTTTGTCTATCTCAAGGATTTAAAGAAAAGCTTTGGAAATGGTAGATTATTATCAATAATTATTTTATATTTCGAAAAAATAAAGAAAATTTTGAGAAGATACGTAACTGTATGTAAAATAGCGTTACGGTTTAAGTAGGTCCAAATCTATCAGAAAGGCGTTATTAATAGTCCCCGTTTTATCTTGGACCAATCAAAAGATAAGTTGCCACCAAGTTACCTCAATGCTGTCCCAACAATAATTATACGAATTTTGCAGGAAGTGCTTAAATTTTTAGATTGTTTAAGGGTAGAATAGAGGCCTGAAAACCGATGATATTAGGTTTATTTCATGAAGCTGTTGAACTGATTCTGAACCGTTCAGAACTGTCATACGCATGCGCAGTTTAAAAAACGCTAGTCAATATGTCAAACTGCGCACGCGTATTTCAGTTCCGAAAGGTTCAGAATCAGTGTAACGGTGTAACAAGCCTATTTATGTTATAATTTTGAGGACTTCAAACTTTCAAACTGAAGTACATTTAGCGCCTACTGTTCGCTAAATTCAGAAGTAGACTGTACCGGTGGGCAGAGGTCGTTCCGATCGCATAATTTTAACATAGTATTAATTAATTAGTAAATTATACCATCAGTTTCCAAACTAGATTTAAAAATTCTCTGATTTATTTGAATTGTGATAACTGATAGTTGCCACATTCATGGAGCATTGGCTTCTTTGCTATATTCTTCTGGGTCCGGATATAAAGGAGACTTAATTTCAGGCTAATACTAAGATAACATCAATTTTATAAATATCAGAAATTTATTTTGACTATTACATGCCCGCCATGTTTAGATCGAACAAAAATTTAATACATATATATATATATTTATATATACGTTTGGCATATTATATTTTCTATCTTCCATTTCCAACATGATGTCCGACTTTATTATTGACTATTAATTTTAAAACTAAATCATATTATAATAATTTGTCTCCTGAAAACTTGAACTTTTACCCGAAATAAAAATGAAGAAACTACCCTCTACGTTGTAACTCAGGTCAACATAAATTTGATATAGAAAGTTATTGGTCTAGTTTAATATTGATGTCTATGAATAGACCTTGTAAGCTGTCAACACAGGATACTTCCTGCGTTCATTTCAATTCGGTCACATTCTTATTCCGTTGGTGGAAATTGCGCATCGAAGAATTGAATGCTAATAATAAAATATGTCGCAAACACTTGAACGAACTAAAAGCAAACAAATAATTTACGTCACTATCAATAAAACATGAGCATTTTCAATTCAGTACATTAAAAAGTAGATTGTAGTCCAATCCGACAAATCCAGCCATGTCGAATTTGATACGCTGATGTAAACATTCGATTGAATAAGAATATATGTCTCTGGAGCAATGTATGTTCACTGCGCGTCGCAATTTGTGCAGTAAAGCACCAATTCTATTACCCTGAAACAATTACGTCTGTATTGTTTGCCATTAGAGCGGGATGTACATGGAATTACTTCTTGTGCAGTGCGCTCGCAGGCATGGATTAGGACCAGCGTTTCAACAGCTTCGGCAAGTAACCAAAGGACTGGGCACATGTAATGCAGAAACTTGCATCCTTTGCAAGACCGGGTTAAAGCCAGATACAGATAAAAGGTATGTTGATAGACATCGGTTGCTGTTTGTATCATGGACAGTAATAAAGTGAAGGAACAAGCGTTGTGAATACCTCTGGTAACATTGCAAAGTTCATAGTAACTACGGATTAGATATCATAACAATACGTCTCCTTCTTGTTTATCTGATTCTGCTCCATAGTATTGATTCTGATATTGTGTAGTATTTTGTTGATTGGCTAATATCTCTACAGTTTCATTGATTTTCTTGAATCTATTTCTCAAAGGAAGAATCAACATAACAAATTGATACTTACACAATGTCTTAGTGAGTGTTGCCACAAAAGTGGTCACCATCTGTGGTAAATTTAGATCGACAATTTGGAAGATTATCACAGAGCGACTTACTACTGATATTAGTAATAGAACCACAGTGCGTATATTAGCAAATATAGAATGTGGAACGAAGATTCCAAGTTGTTCAAGTTTTCGATCCAGTAAAGCAAGGTTGTTCAAACTTCGAACTAAAGCATAACGGTATCGGAACACCAGAAGCATCATGACTATTTGCGAAGTGACGATGATTGTGCCCCAAGCCATGACAACCACAGGTGGTTCAGACACATTCGTTGGGTTTGATGGGAATGTCCACCATGAATAGCTGCTAAGAAAAGCATATGTTCCAAAGAAAATTAGGGTGTAGTAGATATCACTTTGGCGTGGAGTTAGTGTCGATGTAAGTTGCATTGGCAACATACCAATCATCTTGTATACTATGTACACTGGCATCAAACGCTTGTGTAAGCTTTCGATGTATTTGCGACTTATGTTACTCGATGATGACATTGTACTGGCACTAAAGTTAAAATTGAAATGAAATAGTGTCCTGTAAGTTTCAGTTGCTTATGAAATTATGTTGTACCTACGCATTGAATGTGGCTCTAGGAGATACTCGCAAATGTAAAAGAATCGAGTTTTCAGAAATGAAATGAGACATTTTTTGATTGATGGATCCATTTATTTATGTCTTGCATTAAGATAAGCAGTTTTTGTTTTGCTTATAAAGCACATCAAATGAGTTTTTAGTTTGGGCATAACTTTGTCTATCAATCATTCTACACATGTCCCATGGCTATTAATTTTTTGAAACATTGAAATTGTGTTTATGTAAAGGATCTATCAATAAACGTGACCAGATTTAGAAATGGAATAAAACAGCCTGTGTTGTTATCTACATTGAATTACATTTTTGTCTGTTTTTTAGAATTTATATTCTATACTGATTATACTGTTAGTGATTATCATTAGTACTGATAATTCAGTGTCAGTCTGCGAAGAAACTAAAAGGCATGGATTTTATATTGAGAAAAGATATACTATCATTCGATTAAGACTACTGCGTATCATGAAAAAAGTATTCATATTCTTCACAATCTCTAGTTTGAAGTATGTTTTCTCTTCCGCAGAATCCTAGCCTCACATTTTTCCAGTACCACTATTTTGTTTTATCAAAATAAAAAATAAAATAAAGAAGAGGGTTTATTTTTAAAGTGAAACTTTTATTATATCGCCATCATTTTTTCCGTCTGCCTTTAATTTGTCAGTTAGTACAACGGATGTCGCATATGGCGCCACCTTATAAGTCAAATTCAAAATTTTGAT
>JASKGN010023805.1:0-16094 GCA_030556245.1 Falagria sp. GC000072 | reverse complement strand
TTTAATCAAGCGTTAACCTTAATCGAGCTTGGTGAAATCCATTTTAGCTTAATCAATGATTAATTTAACGATCTGTCAGTTTAATCAATGATTAATAGGTTGGTGAAATCGGGCCTAATTTTAGATTATAGTTAAGAGCACATACACTAATTATTTACTTAGTTTGCTTCAATCTGATTCTACTTAGCATTAGCGATTCTCTACAATGTTGATATTGGATGTTCATTCAGCATATTGAATCTTGAGGTCAGGCATCGTAATCCAGGCAGATATTAATCCCTTCGAATGGCTCCTGGCACTGAGTTGGAATGCGTTGTTCTAACTTCTGACCTTTTCGTTGCTGTTCGCTGCAACAACCACTCGATCTAATGTATCTTATTTATTCCGCTTGCGTTGGAAGGATAGTTCAATTTTGTTTATATCTCCATTTCTCTACGCTCATGCACGTATGTTATGCTTGTTCTGGCTCACTCTCATCCGAACTGAATGTGTGCGTGAAGTGAGTACGCGGAATTGCTGCTGGAATTGGCGGAAAAGAGGGATGACGTTGTCACTGGCAGATGGCGCGCCCTATAAACCAAAACCGTTTCGTGAAGTTAAGGGGTTGGGGATTGAAGTCGTGCACAAACTGAACAGTAGAAAAAGGACATGCTGCGCCACGCCGGTGATATTTAGTGTTTTGCATTTTGGTGGTTCTCTCTGCTCTTAAAGCTGATACAGCAATCGTACCTGTCCTTAAGGCATTTTTAAGAAGAAATCGATTTTGGATTGGAGGATGAAGGTCTTGAATGGTCTTGATGGTTGTACAAGTAGACCAAATAGAACGAGGGTATCAAATGAAGGGATAAATATGGACATTGGATAAGAGAAGTGATATGAATAGCATGTGGAGTTGAGTTGAGGGGACACGTGCATATCTAGAGACCCAAATAAAAAATGAAGGATAAGGATAACTTCTTGATGACGCTGGCGAACTGCGAAAAGGGAATAAGAAGAGAGGATAAGCCAATTCGACGGCGGCGAGGAAAGGACGAAAGGAAATTCTGTATGAGGGGCTTAGAGGGTTCTAGAGAAGAAAGCAAGATGGATGAATGGCGGAATAGAATATGAGACTCTGAATATATGGGAATAACCACGTAAAGAGACAACAGACGATGTGGAGAGTCCAAGTGAATGTATAGAAGGATATGTGGTGATGGCAAGATGCAGAAAATTGAAATGCACATTGGATTGTTTTCGATGCTCGGTTTGGGCTTGTTGGATATATTGAGTGAGTGCTTCACAAAAGCATGTGACAGTTTATCAATTTTAGTCTGTCACTCAAGTTGTCATTGGGATTGTTGTCTGAAACTTTTTCGTATTTATGTACCAGTTTTGCTAGTACACATTGGATCTAATCAAATGATGGAAAGAATGCAGGAACTTGGGACCTGCTGCTGGCACACTCAACGATTATCCTTTTCGTCCTTCGCAATCATCTCTTGTTGTCCACACCATTTCCACCCACTGCACATCCAACAGCGTCATAAGTTAAAAGGAATTAGATGATTCTTTCGTCTCGGTTAGAAAGAAGGTAACGTGAAAAAGGCTTCGGGCAGAGTTAAGCTCGTCGCAGTGGGGATGGTCTAATAGTATACTCTAGGTTGTGGCATGTGAGAGAAGTCAGAGGGAGCTGTGATGTGATCGGACAGTTTAACTGCCTTATTATTTTATTAGTATTTCTACCCTTTTTCCTATCCCATCCAATCCAATCCCGCTTGGAGTCGTAACCTTTTCTTGCCGTAGTATTCGTTTCGCTCTTTTCCGCTCGTTTTTTTCCTCGTATTACTTTCCCATTTCGGCCTCTTACACTCCTGGAGTGTTCCACTAGCTGTGGTGCATAATCTATATCCGGTTTGCTTTTAAACGCGCGATTTCTTACACTCTGTATACCTTAAAGATCCTTTATCGCGTTTCAACCCATTGCCTTCACGTCTATCCAGTTCCATTTTCTTCCGGTCGACTTTTTGCTGTTACTGGCATGAGCTGTGTACAGGCAACCAATTTCACTCACACTAACGGCGTCGGCATTACTAACAAATGTTTGTAGCATTTGGCGGGAGGCGTGCGGCATTACAGCCACCTTCCCCGTTGGTCCAGTCATCCATCTATATCTATCCATCTTTATCCAACGCGTCACTACCACAACTTCGTTTCTAAATTACCGAAAAAACATCGTCTGGTTCAATGGAGCGGCAACCAGTCGAACACTATAATACTACTGGTGAACTGGTGGCGGTGTAGCGTGTATGTGTTGGTGGTATAATTCGACTTGTACAAGTATAGGGAATCGAAGAATTTCCCAGCATGAGCCGAAATAAAAGTACAACTGCGTTAAAAGTACAACAAACAAAACAAAGCAAGCAAATGGCAGTTCGCAGAAGTGAGAAGGAATGCTAGCCTTATTGGCTTTACAATTTTCCAATTGAATGCTTGAGAAAAGTCAATAATATCAAGTAACATTTACAGCAGGCAAAGTTAAGACTGAAAAATGACAGTGCTGATTGTAGTAGGACGATTAAATTTATAGGGGGCACTTATCTTATCGGCACCTTGGACATAGCCCATTAAGTCGTCGTCTTTGAGTGTGCCCAGGGAGTAAGTTACCTAGGCTGTACTTAGTGAATGGGTTTGCCCACACGCTTTACGAATAATGCTCTATAATGCATTAATTTACAAGAACATTGTGCAGGGCGCAAAGTACCCTTTTGCCATGGCACGAGTGCACTAAATACTCACGCTAAGTACAAGTAGTAAGTACTAATCGTAGTTATATAATGGTCGCATTAATTTTCTCATCGCTTTTACTTACTGCAATTGCATAGTTTCAACAAGGACTGCGACGTTCGTAGTAAGAATACAAGGTGTTTCCTTTACTTCATCTAAGAAGTATTTGTATGCCACATAATGTTAAACTAGAGGTAATTGGTAAATTCGTTGTTAGAGTTGCAAATTGGTTTCATGCGAGTGAATAAAAGCGAATGCGATCTTCGGTTCAACCAAAGGAAGAACATCTCCTAGCTATTGGAGAGCTTCTCTAATGCTTGTTATAGTAAGTGCTAATCTCAACAGTCAGCACTTAAATGTTTAACGTGGTTTTGAGTGTCTTCTGCCAGACGTTCTAATCACTTTATTCTCGTATGTTCTTCCTATTTGATATCTTATTTAGATTAGGTTATGTTTTCCTCAATTTAAATTGCATTAGACTTCATTATCTTTATAGATGGCGTTAATAAATGCAGGAAACTAACATCACCTAATAAAAATAAATTATAATTCTCAGCTAGAAATAGCAACAGCAAAAAAATATTATAACTCCGTATCCGTATGAATTCGCACTCCATATTTATGATAATTCATCCATCAATCATAAATTTGATAAATATTAACGAAATCATTCTTATGCCACAAATTTATAGCTTCCCATTACTTCGTACTAGAATTGCTTCGATTCGAATTCTCATTCTCACACTCACCAAATAGCAATCCGAGAAAATTCTAAATCCGATGCCGTTGAAGAGGAAATTCGTTGACGTTTACGATCGCCGCCATTTACATAATGCGCGAAAAATGTAGATTATACTCGTGTTCATTCAATTTCTGGCACCGGCAGAAGTGCTAACGAAATTCTTCACTGCGTCCGAATCATGAACCGCTTTTCTTCTTTAGTACTTATAGCACACTATTCACGTTCGTCTGATCTAAGTATCAGGGTTTCCTCTAGACTTCCTGCGGCTTTAATTTTCAATAACACATTCGTGGGTTTTTCTAAGGAGGGTTGTCTGCAAAGAATAATTGGCTATAGCAAGTTTTCTTGCTCCTGTACGATTATGACTTATTGGCGGTCGTGTGTGAAATTTATTAGGAACATTTTCCTTTCTGGATGGTTTTCTATTTTCATTTTGATTCGTTGTATATTTTATGGCAAAGAAAAAAAATTATGATATTTTCAGAGTAATTGTTTATTGCAATTTACATATTTTCAAGTAAACACTTAGTATACGTAGAGTTCTTGTGTATTTCCATTTTCAGTTGGAATGACTAATGCACCCCAAAGGCATTATTTGTAACGAATATTACGATTATACTAACGACCGCCAACACCACCCCACATCCGCAAAACAGCAAATGACGCACGCATTCAGTTCATGCACTTACTAGTGTAATACTACATCATTTTCTTATAAACCTTATGAATTTCTAGAACAACCGGAATTACGCAGCTTTTAGATGCCACGCAATGTATCGTTAAATCACGGTTGCAACCAGATACAACTAAACTGGCTATATCCTTATTGTAACTCCTCGCTGCATATTTTGCTTTTCAAGCTTTGCAAGTGCCAATCTTGCAAAGCAGCTACCTTTTCAAGTGCTTATTTGTTAGATTTGTTAGCCCCATCAAAGGGGAGGTTTGTGCCACGCCGCCCCGTAATACATTATCCTTGTACATCTTGTACTCGTGTTTCTTGCCTGGCATTCAACCGCAAGTTGACGCAATGATGTGGAATATCAAAAGCACCTTTCGAGAAGTTGCACGCCAAGACTCAAACACTGTTTTGTATTTTATATTCATACTAGATGCTATCGAAATTTGAGACATTTTGCAATGGCATAAAAATTTATGAAAACGTTTTACATAAAATTTTATATTATTTCTGTAGACATTTGGAAATTTTGATATTTTTGTTAGCATAACCTAAAAATGTATTTGATTGATAAATTAAAAGAAATTGTTTTATTCCACCCAGTATGCTTGTTTGCATGTCGAACAGCAAAAATACTCATATTCACACAAAAGAAGTCTCCGGATATAGGATACCTACCCTCTTGAAGTTTCCTTAAGGACATTTTATGTATTTGTATACACATTCACATCATGTGTGGGCTATTTTATTTTATTTATATACCACCATCAGAACACCCCTAACTCCACCCGCCACGATTCCAGCAGCATGTTTACTTGTGTGCAGCGAGCAAGCAACTCGCCCGAAAAGGATGTAGTAGTAATCGTTTGATGTTGATGCTGATGTACTCCGACTTGCTTTACGTCGTTATTGGGAACCTCTTCCTCTTTTGTGGATGGGAGGTGGTGGTCGGTGGTGTTATTGTGGCGTTGGTTATAGCCATCCTTTCCTTTAGCGTCTGTACGATGGTTTCGGCGGCGGATTTTATTGAAGTCGATGTGTAATAGCCGAACCATGAGAGGCGGGCGACAGAACTGCCGCCGAAGGAGGAAGACCAGAACCAAGTTAAGAAAGGTTTTCCTTACTGGTGATGGTACAGAGTGTAGTACGGACAGGGAAGTTTAACAATCGACTAAAGAATGTTGTAGTTTGGAAGGCCTTGTATTGGAATGAATCGGTAAGAAGTAAGAGAAGTCGAAAGGAAATGGGAGGAAATATACAAGCGATGGAAATGCCGACGTAATGCGAAATGGGAAAAGGGCTCAGTCATCACGACGCGTCGGTCGAGAGACTAGATTTGTACGCGCATTATATTTGTATATTGATTTTCAATTTGCCGCCCGACGCCGGCGTCGTTACACGCACATTCGTATTCCGTGCTTGAGGACGTGTTGTTGTTGATGATGTTCATGTGCATGTTCGAGTTGCTATTATAAAACCCTCAAGACCTTCACGATCCTGACGCATGTTACACATTAATGTATCTCATTCACATTCGTATACACAGCCGTCATTTATCCTAACGTAGAGGGCAGTTGCAAAGCAAACCAAAGCTCAACTTTCGACTTCGTAGGTCCTTGAAGTATACTTGCCATAGTTTAGCCTTCCATAGGGTTAATGCATATTTATTTTGGACGTAAGTCAACTGTATGTTTGCGATGTTTAGATAAACAGAATGACGGACCAAACCAGCTTGAGAAACATAAAGCATAAAAGCTTGTGGTCATGATATTCTTGGTGTCGTTAGAAAGGCCAAAATGTTATGATTGTTGGCGTGCTTTTTGATTTTTATGATTCATTGTGTATTCGTTGATTGTTATTGTGTTGTGATGTTTATTTAAATACAGCTATTAGATAGCAGGGCGGCAAGATATAAAAAATACATTTTGATATGGAGTTGGGTCGTCGGTGGAGTGAGGTTATGCCAGACGGATTATTCAGATACTTTGGGAAAGTTTAACTTGTATTGTAATGTTTATATAAATACAGTCATTAAGGGGATAAAAGGGTAATCAAAATATGAGCTTTGAATGACTTTTGGGTGATTGATAATGATTACATGAAAGTTTTTTACGATTCAAAATATTATGTATATAATCTCTCGAGTATGTTCTCAACTTTCAACATTATTTGACTAATAATGTCTGCTCCTCAGCTTCTCCAATGTTCAGTAAACTAAATGTAATCGGCTCTCCTGATCGGTCATCGTGGTTGATCAACAAGATCAGGAGTACCTTTCAACTAATGCAAATGTATCATCATGGCAGATAGAGTGTGGGGATATTGGGGTCGTCATTGGAATGGTAGATGAAACTAATTCGGGCCAAGTCGAGCAAACGTCCCTTTTGCATTATGCGCCACATTACCACCGACCACATTCGAACGTTCTAGATTATGTTATAATAAAGGAAAGTCTATAGCCCTAGATATCCTTATTGCTCTCGTGATCCTTACAAATTTCCTTTTATTCTATTCCAACCATGGCTAATTATCAGAAATCGTTAATGATAACGATGTAGTATTAACCTGAGCAATAATTAAAACTTCTTAATTTTTATTGAAATTATTAAAATAACAAGGAAGGAAGTTAAATAATAAAATTAAAGGAAAACAATAATTAAATACTGATTAACCTTCCAATTAATAATTGAAAATGGAATGGTAACATAAGTTAGAAATACCAATTTAGAAAGTAAAAGTAAATGATAACAGGGCAAAAAAGCCATGCGGTAAATGAGAACGTGGCAATAATTTTACTTGGGCATGTTTGGGACGTGTGCAATTTGAGTTGGGTTAGATTTTTAATTTAGATGTTTTGCGCGGATGCTTCCTGTGTACCTTCACCACCATTACCCGCGTGTTCATACATCTTTATTTATTACAATGTTTATTAGTCTAGCGAAATGCTCCAGTTTCGGGTCATTTATTATTAACCGAAATATTACTGCGCTCCTTTAAACATGTGCCAGGGTTCGGGCGGGTAGCAATTTCGTTGGCACTCTTGTTTGTTGCTTGTTTTATACACACCCGCCTTCGAGTTCGTTTCGCCCCTTCATTTGTTTAGCTGCGTGCTGGCCGCCACACCACCGCCGTCGCTCACAGCATTATAATTTAGCTCTCCATCCGTGCGCAGCAGCAGCTTTTTCCACTGATTATTAGTATTAGTAAATCGAGCGGCAAATAAAGTAAAGAAACATTGCCTGGAAGCAAAGGTAGAGTAGAAATTCTGCGAATGGAGTGAAGTGTAGTGTAATTCCTTGGATACATATGTGGAAGGTTGCATATTTCGGTTTTAGGGTTGGTGTTAAGTGACGCCTGAGGTATTTATTTATTTCTACTGCGCGTTCGCAATGTGCGGTGAAGTCATTATATTATTGATGGGGTTGCTTCGCTCATATTTCACTTGGAGTATTACGCACCAACGTGCTATTGCCAATGTTAGTGCCTTCCGGTACGAGTCTTGTGGTTTCTGTTCCTGTACGGTTGTTACAGGATTGTCGAAACGATTTCGCTTGGTTTCGGTGCAATGCTATTCGTATAGCTTTTCTCTTCCTCTTGGGTTTGTTTGCTTTAGTTATTACTTATGCGCAACATCGACACGTGGCAGATAGAAAAATCCAGGGAAGGATTGATTTGAATTTTTTAATCAGAAAAGTGCGAAATGTAATAAAAAAAAGTTATTATTTTGAGAAGAAACAAATAAAAAAAATGAGAGAAACTTCCTAACTTCAAAATACTCACTTATATCGAGAGTAAATCAATCGAACATAAAAATAGACTCCATCAAAAAAGAAAATCCGTAATAAACATGCAATTACTTTTTGTACCTTGAGTTATTGATATAAGAAAATTGATAATATCAATTCGAAATAAAAAATTCCATTCGTAACATAATCTAGAAAATAATAAAAACTCACATACATACATATAGTCAAAAGCAAGATGGAAAGCAGACAGTAAAGTCTCTACTTCCCAACTTTCCCAATATTTGTGACTAAACAATAACCAAACCTCCATGTTTAGGTTTATGATGGGATTGGTTTTATACATCGGAGAAGAGAAGGAGAAGATTATTTTTTATTTGAATATAAATCACAAAGTTTGTCCTTTGTGTTTTTCTTTTCTTTTATTACAACCACTCCTTCTTTTCCTCATGGCAAACAATTTTTTCCGCTTTCGGTCGATTATTTTTTGCCATATTTTGTGTTCGATTCATTTCAGAAATAAATTCTCCACTTTCGCTTCCGTTTTTTATATCTTAAGAATCTTCCAGTTCGGATTTGTCTCTTTCCTCGACACCCGGTTCACTCATCGCGGGACATTTCGTTTTCTTAACGCCTTTCCCTTTCTGACTGACTCTTTGCCTGAATGCGATTCTCCTCTATATTTTTTCGTCTGCTTTCGTTTTTCTTTCATCTTAAATGCGGCCAATACTTTCCGCGTTCGCACCCTCGCACACGCACTCCGCCCTCACATCGCCCGACCATCATCGGCAATAAGTTATCTGAACTTATTTCGCTTATGTCTATACCGACGATCCCTTAAAACGTGAAGTGTTCGACAGAAAAAAAAACGAACTTTCAATATTTTCGAGTTTTCCGACTTTTCTTTCTTTTATATTTTATGAAATATCGGAACGAGCGAATTAGACAAGAAGGGCGCAGCATGGGAAGTTTGGAGTCTTTTCGGTGTTTAGAGGTCTTTGGAGAGGAAAAAATTAGGAGCATCTAAATTCTACTTCTTTACTTTTTCTTCTTCGTTTCCCGATATGTTTCCCTTTTCTAGGCGTTTTTTCTGCTTTTTTTACTTCCTTATTTATTTATTAACTATTCGAGTGGAAGACTTCTCGCTTACTTATACGCACTCCTCCACCACTACGAGGTTATAACTTAGGGCGAGGGAAATACTTAACGCGTTTGATCCTTACCCATCGCTTAAGTTAAATAATTAAATGTGATTTCTAAAAGTAGAAAGCCTATGGGGAATTTTACTGGGAAAATAACAAGTGTATAATTCATTAGTGAACTTTAATTACTTTACTTTACTTTAATTTTTTGGTATTTTATCCTTGTTGCATATTTAATTTAAAAAATTTTAACTTCAAAAAAGATCAATGATTCATATTTACTCTGTTAAAAATAATTTTATACAAAACACGTAAGAATTTTATAAATAACTATACATTCAGTTTACAATGGTGGCATTTCGTTTTCCCAGGGGCGCCAATGCTTTATATCCGCTTAAAACATTTTCACGTTATTAATATTTTTATTTCACGCTATTGTTTCATTTCTAGTTTTTATACCATTTAACCTTGTTTTTAGTTTTAATGGAGGCAAACCATTTTTATTTGATTATTTTTGCAACTCATCCAGACTTTCAATTATGTATTTCAAAATTCTATTTGTGTTAATCTCGTACACCGTATTTCTGCAAATAATATTTAAGCTAAAATCCTTTCAGCACAAAAATATTTATATACTTGTAAATATAATTCCGCGAATTTTACATTTTAGCGTTGGTTGTTCCTAGATTTTTATATTTTATTGAATTTCTAGGTTTTTTATTTTTGTTAATTCTATTAACTTAATCTTTTCCAGTTACAAACAGATAAAAGCAAATAAAAAGTTTGTTTAAATAATTTTAAAAAATGCACATTAAATTACTAAATATTTGTTTATTATTAACTGAATAAATAATGCATTCGACGTATCTGCTGATGAATTACCAGAACAAATATTATTAGCGAATGAATATATTTCGCATTTGTAATTTAATTTGTTGGTCATTTTATTTTATTATTTAATGAATTATTAATGTATGTGGTACGTGCAAATTAATTAATTAATTAATTAATTATTTATACTCTGATCGAATCTCAATTTTCATTTTAGTACATAATTTAATAAAAATTAAAAATTCATTTTAGGCACTGGTAGAAATTTACACAATTTTGTGCAATTTTTTCAAAATAAAAAACACGACTTTTACAACCAATTGTGATAGAAAAAAAATTATAAAAATGATTTGATTACACAGAACTACTTTTTTTAATCATTTATGTATCTTGATTGGTAATCAACCCCTAATAATAATTTAACTTTCGTAGTAAAACAGAATAAAGCACTCAGATAAATAAACAAATCAATTTTATATTCTCACAAAACAATTTCTGCATTAATTAATTATTCCCCCCAAAACATTCATGACCTTTATTACAAAAACCAATTAAAGAATTATCAACGTTCCCTGAGGTTCGTTCATTCTTCCATTCTTTACTTTCCCTGCCTTTCGTAAATATGTATTCCAAATAAAATTATCACAAATCAAACCCGTCCCACAAACAAAAACACAGTGAATTCCAGATTGCATCGAATAGCAGAGATAAGAAAGACAAAAAGAAAGAAATATAGCAATCCTCTCCCCCTATTTTTTTATTTGACGCGTCTCTCCTGATTTTAACATATTCCCGTTTTCTCATCGCTGCTTGGTATTTTCGCATCGGCAGATTCCACGCCAAGCATACGGTGTGTGCGATGTTGAATCCTGGAAGAATCTTTCTTTCTTTTTGCTTCATTGGTTGCTCCCGCGTTTACTTTCCAACCTCTGTCTGCTTTACATATTTTTTGGTGTTCGCGTTCCCTTTCTTCGACTACTTGTTTCTTTCGTGTTCATTTAGCTTTATTTGTTCAGTGATGGTACCTTACGCATCCAAAGAATGAAAAACCACAATATTGAGATTATTAAGTTGCGAATGAAAAAAGTGGATACATATGAAAATTTTCGTAAAATCTCTTTGAAGGTAATGACTTACTATATTTAAATTTGATAAGATGAGATGAGATGGTTTCCGCTGATTTTTTGATCTTGTTACATTATTCCTCTTCATTTCAGTGAACATTTTTTTCTCTTATTGGTGCATAAGAGAAAAAGTGAAGTACTTTCTAATTAAGCTTCTTATAATGAGGGGTTCAAAGTGTTTTGTTGCTTTTAAGGATTTCTTTAGTAAAAAACCTCATTAGTGTAAAATCCTTGTAAGATATTCAACGAGTTGGTCGATATTTCTAAGTAAATTTATAAATTAATAAATGTCTAGAACATGGTTTCGTCATCACCTGAGAAGCACATATTTTAAGAAATTTTATACTTCGTTTTTTTTTCTTTCGTCCATTTAAAGTTTGAAGCGATACTTCATATTTTATTCCGGATATCCTTTTATAGATAAAACAATTTTAAAGTTGTAGAACACCTCCGAAACTCAAGTTAACTAAAACAAAGTCCCAAAGTCTGTACATATCTCAGAAAATAAAAAGAATATAATAAATTGTAAAAATTAAAAATTCAAGTCATATCTCTTCTATTCTCGAGGCTGCCTCTACTGCCAGGAGAACGTAACGAATATCTCCGAAAGCCCAAAGTCGGCCGTATCCCACGCCGCGGCAACCAGCTCCGAAATCCCAGATGGGAATAAATTTATTCGAAGCTTTTTATTCCACAAGTCAGGTCGCCGCTTGCTCGGAGGATGTTTAAAGTATGTTGGGTGAATTTAGCGCCCGCGCCACAGTGATGAGGGTGGTGTGCGGCCTGATCTTGATGTAATCAATCGTCCCTTTTTACATGCAGACACATAAGTAGAGCCAGCAAGCAACGTTCACGGTTCACAGACGCATCGCCGCCCCACACTCTATGACCTGCCAACCACGAATTCGATATGTGCTTATATTTCGAGCACGTACTTTATAAATATTCCCCACGAATACGTGAAGAACGCGCCATCGGGTTTATTTAAGGCTCAAGGAACCATCAGCGAACAAATCAAACTGTTATAAGTAATTTTTCATTGGAAATGTATCGCACTCTTTCATCTCAACAAGTTTTTTTTTCTTCGTGCAATTAATGAGTCTGTTAATTTGTTTGTTTTGTAAAAATGTGCTGCTTTAACTAATTCCTTGATTGGTGCACGGCTTCTTTGGTCATTTCCAAGGAGTTTCGTGGTTTAGTGCATGTTTGCACAATGGTACAACCTCACTAAGCACATTGGGTTGCCTAACTTTATTTCTTCAGAACTACTTTCTCAGCGCTACTTTTACATCGCACTTTTGTTAAGATATTTGCACAAGTCCAAGTCCAACTTGCCAACTATTACACACGACGTCCGAATGAACTTCCCAGATAGCTAGCATACCCTAGCTAAGAAGAGAGAGAATTAAAAGAAAAGTAAAAGAAGTGTGCAAACCAAAAACTAAAAGACAGCACGATACAAGTTCTTATTTGGTGTTAAACTTGCTAACTAGAGCTTGTACCGTTTGTAACTTGAAGGAACTTTGCGCTCTATCAAAGCTCTTCCTTTACGCGTGGCTTTTAGAAAGAAAACTAAGATTATGTAAGATGCATCCAGTTCGTGGGTTGAAGATTTACAGGTAATTAACATAAATATTACGATGTGCGCTCGCATAAGTTTGATAATTATCGTCGAATTTTATGTGCGGAATATAAATTTTTTATTGCAAATAATAAAGTGCTGAACTTTTGGGAAACTTTACTTTTACTACGGTTCGCACAATTTGGGAATCATAAAATTTAACTATGTATTTTAGTGTTTTGTTTGTTTTTTGTAATTTTGTTATGTTTGCTCTTTTTGATTTTCAATTACCTTTACAGATTATTCAATCTTTATGAGATTTTAGGTTACATGCGCATGCGTTATACAAATTATAAATTTAGACATAAATATCAATAGAATAAAACTTACAGGTTTTTACTGTCATTTTTTCTTTTACGATTGAAAATATAAAAAAACATTATGACATATTCCCCCCTTTTGTTTAGTTTCGAATGATTTTAGTGTTTTCACTCCCCTAGCTGTTATATTCATATTTATTTGTCAACATATTTATGTATAAGCGAGTATGTTATAAATTCACTTACTTCCTTTGAAGAACAGGGAAATTATGCAAAACGCATCTAGTGCATCGCCATATACTGACACAGACTAGCCCTTGAGAAACGCATCCCTCTTTTTTTCCTGTAGTCTTCAGCAAGTGCTCTTCCCTTCACACGGTCGTACATATTTTATGATATTATGTTATGTCGCCGGAGCGCGTGCGTTTCAGTTATATAAGAGCGTGTATTGGCGGCTAGGCTGAGAAAATCGTCGCTTTCCTTCTGGCGCAGACGTGTACACATCAAGCATATTAGAGGCGCACGATGATGAACCGGCTAAGAGGGGTGCAGAGCTGCTTTGAGCACATATAAGCCATGTTATACACATAGTATAACCGCATGGAAACGATGTGGGAAATTAAATATTCATAACGCATTACACACGAACACTTTCCAAGCTAGAGAGGGCTGCTTGCTTGTTGAGTGAAGGGACTTACGACCTTCGTGCAATTTATTCTTTATAAGTACTTATCATAAAATGTTAAGAACTAGAAAAATATGTGGACATAGAAAGCATTTTTATTTTTGATTAAATTATGATATACAGATAAAATCTCGTAAAACCGAATGGAAATTCCGATTTGATTTTTTTTCGCAGGAGTCATAAAAATGTTTATAACTTCAGTATGGATTTGTTTGCAAATATATTGATATTATCAAGGCTCTAAATAAACTTATCTAGGTTAGTCGAATATCCATACAAAATGCAAGCTAACACTCACTTATTCATATATTCATACTATAGTTATCTCCAGCAATAGCATCACTTCAATGTACATTTGTATTCCATTGATTATCTATACGCCAAACATGGCAACCGCTGAAAGGAGTTTACAGTGTTATCAATTTTATCCCACAACTCGCCATTCAATATACAGATCAGTTGTGTACCTTCATGCATGCATGCTCCAGGTATCCAAATGCCAATTCAATCCATGACTTCTATGTATTTTGCGCTCCAAATATTTGCCGCATGCAACTCGTGAACATCTCTGCAATATATTCCGAAGTGCTTTTCGGCACTCGGTTTACACATCTGCAGTGGTCCCCAATATCATCCGATAATTAGCCCACTGGTCATTACATCCGTAATGCACATTTCCAGACTCCATTTGCAACGAAGTCATAGTTGCTAAGTTATGACAGAAGAAGTGAGTTTGTACTCGACACACGAAATAAGCTAGCGAGGAGATGGCATTGATATTATACTATCGATGCCTTCCTTCTCATCGCTTGCATAATGCAAAACTTCAGCGCTTGCAGGGACTGAAGTCAATGCATAGCTATTGAATTCTATTCTATACTAACCCATTCCATAGGTTTTACTCGACGGGTTGTATGCATACATGTTGTGTTGTCTACCTTCTAGCTAGGGCATTATTCAATATTCAGATGGAGGCGGTGTACATTCATGTAGGGTTGTATATAGGTACAACACTCGAGTTCA
Organism: Falagria sp. GC000072; assembly: GCA_030556245.1. Lineage (NCBI taxonomy): Eukaryota > Metazoa > Arthropoda > Insecta > Coleoptera > Staphylinidae > Falagria > Falagria sp. GC000072. The sequence goes on along the minus strand of JASKGN010023805.1, from coordinate 1,481 downwards.
GTATTGCTGTATATTGAATGTTTCGGTTCATGGCTCGTGCACATTGCACACCCCACGACAGCAATTGATATGTGTGCAAGGTGCATTGTATGCGTTTTATGTGCTATGCGTCGATATGTTGATGTGTTGATAACGAAGAGGTATTGAGTAGTTGCTGCGATTGAGTCATCAGGTGTCAGAATTGACTTTAGTATCTAGGATACCGATACGATATGTAGGTGAATATTCTCATGCTCTGATAACTCTTGATGACCCATAAACTATCCTCAAACATCAATAGTTGTAAATTTAATTTGGAGGGGGGATAAATATCTGTCCCAACTAAATAATTTGATCATTTTCAAGAAATTATAATTAGAAATTGCTCATTTGCCATCAGCAATTTGCTAAAATGGAACTTTGACCGATACAAAGGTCTATCAAATACAGCAAATTCCATCTTCGGTGTCCATTGTCACCGAAGTGTTAATGCCTCGCATTAAACGACGTTCTTTGTACGCTAAACGCTTCATTCATAATCAAAGACCATGGGACTACGGATAGTTCTGTGTGAGGGATGTTGGCGCTTAGACCATTCAATTTCATTTGCTTCTAGCTATTGTTTTCTATTGTAGTTTAATCTGAAATTAGTGCTGGTAGTCTTAGTCCTTACGCTTTGGATAAACAGAGTTGGCAAAGCAACAGTTACAATATGTAAGTGCTCTTTAAATTTGATTATGCACAGCATCGCAGCAGGCGAATTTTCCTCTTGATTAAGAAAAGATTGGACCTTTAAATACTTTCAAGATTATTTTGTCTCTATAATTTTATTCCCTAGCAAAGGTTTTAATATTTTAATTAAAATTCAAGCTTTGCAGTTATTTGGGATCTGATTATAAATATTTTAATTAAATTTATTCCGGAACATATGACAAAATCTCCTTTCTATATTATAATATCCCAAATTCAATTATCATAATCAGTTTACCTCCATTTAATATTATCCTCCGAGATGATTAATACAAATATTAATTAGCAGCTGTTACTGTTAGAGATTAATTGATAGTGTTGAGATTTATTCCCGCACCACTAACAACTAATAACGCTCGTTATAATTATTAAACTAATTTCTAATTATGGAAGACATATTAATATGTTCGTGTCGCGAATTGCGCCTGCTAGACAGAATGTGTGCCGAGATTAATCACGCGAACGCGCAGGATGAACATTTGCATGCGAAATTTGAATATTTAAATACATACTATGCAAATTTATCTAAATTTCGGCGCAGACCACCGGCGTCTTTCTTTCCTACACTCGTTTCATTCCACTTCATCTCAAAGCGTATTATATAGGAAATATGTCTTGTTTGCACCTTGCCGCTCAACCCTTTTCAGTGGAACGTCGTTAATTCTTCGTTAATGCTGTTAACTACCGTTGCGAAATATCTTTATATTCGGGGACGGATATATGCCCTAGGGGTGATGACGTACTCGCAGCTT